>CM038702.1:15999348-16079348 GCA_021613375.1 Megaleporinus macrocephalus
AAGGAGCCCCCACTTTGCTGCAATAACAGCTTCTGGGTTGGCTTTGTATTAAATTCTGGATCATTGCTGTGAGAAATTGATTGCACTAGTGAATCAGGTAGTGATGTTGGATGATTAGTTCTGGATCATTCCAACTCATCCCAGTTGTCTTGGATTGAGCTCTATAATTCCAGACTACACAGCTCCACAGTCCAATGCTGGGGACTTTGTACCCCTTTACTGATACTTTGCACTGGTTTGATGCTTTGTACTTGGACATGAGTGAAAAGCACAGAGTAACAGTACTTTTTTACTACTGTAAAATATTTTAAATGTTTAAAAGAAAACAAGAGAAATTAAAACTAAAAAATATTTTTTTCTCTTCAAAATGAATTGAATTAGAGGTAAATTTTAACAACAGTTGTAGAGTACAATCACCTACATTCTTATTTTCTTTTATAATTAGCACATTTTCAATCAAAGTTAAACTAAAATCATGTGATTACCAGATCAGGTACTAATACTAGAGAAAATCATGTTGGATCCCACCTTACTTGCCTCAGATGTCTGGTCTGGTTTGCTCTTTGTAATTGAAGGCTGTGGAATCATTATGTCTAGATCAAAAGTGCTCTTTAAGGCCTTAAGAAGGATAGTTGTAGATGCCTGTGATCATTTGATTGTCCAAAAAAATCTTCACTTAAGAAGATTTAAATCCACTGACAACATGTCCATGCCAGGCCACCCCAGCAAATTTGACCTGAGATCTCATCGTAAGAACCCA
The DNA here is from genome assembly GCA_021613375.1 of Megaleporinus macrocephalus. Taxonomy (NCBI): domain Eukaryota; kingdom Metazoa; phylum Chordata; class Actinopteri; order Characiformes; family Anostomidae; genus Megaleporinus; species Megaleporinus macrocephalus. Next base: position 16,000,109 of record CM038702.1, read on the forward strand.
CACACAGGATCTGCCAAACTTCATTCAACTTCATTGTCCAAAGAGAAACAAGTATCTCCAAAATGGATGAAGGAGAGGAAAAAAACATCTATACTTTCAATGTAAGTCAATGGAACCATAATATACAGCAAGTCATTATGGCGCATTTTCATTGGTCCATTAACCATTGCATTTTCACACAATGTAAACAGCAATTGCTGTGTTCAAACCATGCAGAAGAATAAAAATAGACAGCAATGAAATAGCTCTTGCCACTGTTGATATAAAAGTGGATGCATCTACCATTTGAACAAGAAATGCGCCACAAGGAAGCATTTGCTGTCTTAAAATAATTCCCAAATGAAGGTCTAGGCTAGAACCAGCACCTCTGGAACAGTGTACTTTGTACATATGAGTTCTATGAGTAGCCTCAGTGAAAACCAAAGACTTTGCATTTGATCAGAAGAACATCATAACAGCTGTACTACATTGTGGTGGAAATGAGGTAAAGCAGCTTCAGGGCCTGGGCAACTTCGACTGAGAATCAACTGTAAATTCTCTTTTATGTCAGAGAGTCCTGGAGGAGAATGTGAGACCATCTGCAACAACAAAAAGCGAGCTGAATCTGAAGAACTGGGCCTTCAACAGGATAATGATCACAAACATGCAAATACGAACTATTGAGGAATCGCTCAGGAGGAAGAAATGGAGGGCTAAGAAATGGCCTAGTCAAAATCCAGATTTAAATCCCAGTGCAATGTTTCGGAAGGGATTTAAAACATCGCCTCCAAAGCTATAATTTGAAGAAGCTCCTCAAATGTTGCACAGAATGAATTTTGTATAGTGGAGGAGGTGTGTGAGTTCACATATAAGGAACTGTGTTGAGAAAGAGGGCCATGTTAAAGATTCCATAGAAGAGAAGCCCCCTCGCTCTCTGTTTCTGCTAGACCAATATGGAGGAAATATTGCCTACCATACAGACCATGAAATCCAGAGGTGTTCCCATTGGCAGAAGTTTCTCCAGAGAGGGCAATGTCTGTTTGATACTGGTCTTTTCTTTGTAATAAACTTATATATCGCCGCTGTCCAATAAAAAACATATATCTCCATTTTTGTCAATTTTGTGTTTTCTACATCATTTGAACACGACAATGGCCATTTTCATGGTGTAAAAACTTCTTAATCAATGGACCAATGAAGTGTTCCAAAATAGTTTGGACAAAATTCTGGTTCCATTGACTTTTTGACATTGAAAGTAAACTATGTTTTTTGTAAAGTTGCAATTATGGAGATATTTGTTTTTCATTGGACAGCAACGATATTTACAATCAAGATGATGTCAAGTGAAGAAGCTCTTCGGTCATCTTCACAGCATCGCTACAGAATAAACAACAAGGAACTGGTGAAATATCTCCCGGCAGAAACTTCCTGCATTAAGTGAGTTACCATGTAACTACGTTATGGGAGCTGGACCACGCCCTAATTACCTCTACCTACTATATATACAACCCCATTCTCACTCCATTCCCATTCCAAACAAGTTGCACCCACCACCTCCCCATCTCCTCCCTACATTTCATCTTTATCCCAAAGACCAGAAGCGTGGGCACCGTTCACGCACAAGCACCAAGCCACACGGAACTCCAGCCCAAGCCCTCTGAGTTCGCCCCCCACACCCTATTTCGGCTCACTTCTGAGCGTGGTCCATGCTAGCAAAGTTGTTTCTGCCAAAGCAGGCAATACCAATTACTGCAGCCAGGGGTGTAATTACTTGCAATGATTGCAGTTAAGTCAAATTTGATCTTTTACATAACATTTATCTACACATTCTGTTTCAGTGAAGATCAAATACTGATATGCCTACATGTATTTTGTTGGGTGTACTTGCCCATGTACAAACTATGTCCTATGCATAACTTTCCAATGTCCAGTACATTGACAGTATATTTGATCTAATATCCTCACATACTGTATAAACTGATGACCAGACAAAAGCTGACTTAACACAGAGCAGGAGTTCCCAACCTACCAGCACCACTGTCAACAAAAGCCTCTGCAACCCACAACAACATTTTCCTGATACAGTAGTTTAAAATACAAATAAATGCATAATAATGTATGTTTCCTATCAAATTTCACTTTACTGTATAAACATGCAACATAAAAGTTGCCCACTACCTGCATATCTTTGTTTTCCAAAGAAAAATAAGTCAAAATAATAACTTAACTGGAGACGCCACAAACATTCTTAACTATTTAATGTAAAGAGGTTTCATTCAAGGTGATTATCGAGCATTTCTGTTCATCATGAAACTTTCACAAGATATAAAGAGCAGCTGTCATGTTCAAATGATATAGAAATATAGAAGACGTTTTCTTTGGATAGCAATAAGATCTCAGAGGCAGTTTCTTTTCTCTCAGCTTTACTTGCACTGTTGTGTTTAGCTCTGCTTCAGTGAAATAACAGAGTGGGAGTGTTTGCTGATTGCTGTCAATCAAGCATTCTAATTAGAATATTAGGACCATGCCCAGAAAGTTCTCAGATAGGTCTGATTGTTACATCTCCAGTTTTACAGTTTTTTTTTCCATTCGGATTTTCTGAATGCTTAATATCCCAATGAACTTAAGTGCCTTGGAAAACAATAATAATAATATTTGACACTGTGTTTTTTGAGACTTTAAAGAGGAACTCTTACATCCTTGCTACGGAGTTGAGTTGGGTGGAGAGATATTGGCAAGTGTACTGCACAGTTAGTTGATTACCCTGCTCTAGCCCATCAACCAAGCCTAGTAATTACCTTATGAGTTGAAGCAGGTGTGCTTGAGATGGTAAGCCATGAAACTGTGAAGGACAGGACAGGACAGGAGTTCCCTCCCCTTAGAATAGCACGTTGGTGGATACATTCAGCAGAGGCCTATGAATAACTTCCACTCCCACCTCACCTCACTACCCAATTTACTTTCCTACTAGCACGAATCACATTTCTCAGCCATGAAATCAAATTAAACCATTTGATTCGTAAGCTTCATCATGTACGCCCTTCAAGCACTCTCACTGAATAAAAAGCACAAAAAATCAGTTCAGTATAAATTTTCATGTGAGCGAATGGGTGTATTTGTGGGAGTGGGGGGGTAGTTTTGGGGTTGTGGTAGTGGGAGTGCATTATCTGTGTGCCCCTGTCACATTAGTATTACTCATATGTGTGCTGCCGCATTACTGAGAATTAAGTGGCTGAGTAACTTAAGCTTGGTGCTCTAATTAAAACATCTCCTCTCTGACTGATGGAAAAGCAATAAAATGCTTTAATTAAATTTAAGAGACTGTTCTCTGCTTTTTGGACAAGTAGTTTGCCAGATTAACATTTCTGGGGTCCCTTCATGTAAACAATCCAGTGTCACTCTAATTCACATTATCCCCATATTAACATCCCTTATGTGCATCTGAATGTCTCTCTTCAGATATTAGTTTAGAGAAGATTGGGTTTTATCCCATTTAATTCCATGAATTCAATAATCGCAGCCCCCTTAATATTATGGGTCATTAGTGTTGTTATGTTTGAAAGAAGGGAACCATCTGCATTCATAACTGAGAGAGGACTAAATCCCTTAAACAGTGAAGTTCTGCACATGAAACGAAACAGCTGTTTTCCACCCTTCTTGAAGAGTTTGATGTCGTGCAAGAACATATTTTGAAAGTAGAGTTTTAATTTAAATGACTAATAATTGCTTCATTAAAATAGCAAAAAAATGGCAACGTTCTGACGAGCTGAGGTGCTTAATATCCCAGTGAACTTTAGTGCCAGACAAAACAATAATAATATTTGACACAGTGTTGCTTGAGGCTTTAATGAGGAATTCCTACATCCTTGCTTTGGAGTTGAGCTTGGTGGGGAACTATGGCAGTGTACTGTGTGGGTGGCAAGTATACTACACAGTTAGTTGATTACCCTGCTCTAGCACTTCTACCAAATCTAGAAATTACCTGATGAGTTGAAGCAGGTGTGCTTGAGAAGGTAAGCCTTGAAACTGTGAAGGACAGGACAGGACGGGAATGCTTGATTGACAGTCTAAAACTCCAAGTCCTTTCTGTTCACCAATGGCTAAAAAAGATTAATGCTTTGTTTAAACCCTTTTGTTCAACTACAGTAAGTCATTAGCAGTAGATAAAAAAAATCATGATAAATATGCAGATGAACCTGATTACTCTGATTTGAACATCTGGTTGAACATTTTATCATGCTAGTTTATTGGACGACTCAACTGTACAAATTGAGTGGTATTGTAGACTAATTAACCAGTTTATATTGTACAATATATAAAAAATAATGTGGCGAACCTAAAAAACATGTAAATGAACTCTATTTACCCTAAATAAGTACTTAATAATAAACTTGTTTTTCACTCAAAGTAATTTGTTGAGTTGAGTAAAAGTTGTTCAATTGCTGATTATTATATATAGTATTTTTTTAGGTTTACATATGAAGCACTTTTCCCAGTGCCCATTGCCAGTTAGTTGCCTAAATAACGTATGTAAGACTGTGATGGGACAAGCTGTTGAATGTTCTGTAGTTTTTAAAAACTAATAAAATTGTAAAAATGAATAAAAATGAATTATTGTGGTAACAAGCAATTCAACTAATTCAAAAACATCCTTTGATCAAATGAATCGTTTATTCAAACTACCTTTTTAGGTTAAATAAAACTAGTCAAATTGTTTATTACCACCGGAACTATTTTTATAGGTCGCAGCATCTAATCACTTTTAACAGTGTAGCTGCTAAATACCTCTGAACACCAGAAACCAACGGAGCTTGAAATATTCCAGCTAACATTAGCAGTGTAACATGATGAGCTTTCATGATAAATGTATCCTTATCGTGTTCTGATAAATCACTAACAGTGTTCACTCCTCAGGAAACAATTCAGTTCGATAGAATACCAATGTACAATCAATTAATCAACATTTATTTGTATACCAATAATATCTTTTTACAACAGTGTTGTCTTAAAGCAGCTTTACAGAAAAGGCGTTTAGGAGAAAGAAAAAAAAGAGGAAAAAAGAAAGAATAGAAACAAAAAAAGAGTCGTTGCATATACATAAACGTATCAAAGGGTATCCAGGTCCAAGCCCCCCACCTAGAGCAAACCAGAGGTGACAGTAGCAAGCAAAAACTTCCTCGGTAAGAGGTAGAAACCTTGAGAGGAACCCATTCTCTTCTTGTCTTGGATAAAGAGAGATGGGAACATTAATGGGTAGCTTACATTTATTGACCGTCCTGCTGCTTTGGAATCAACACCAGCATGTTTCCTTCTCTAGTGGTTGAAATGAACACTGTGCTTAAACCTAAGTCAGACTTGCTACGTTGTGAGTTTAATAAAAGAGCACTATAAAAAAATCCTTTTTAAATCTAACATAAAACCATGTCTCAGGCATCAAGCAGCATATTCATATTCATATTCATTTTGAGGGAGCTTTTGTAAGCATTTTGAAAAAAGAGTGGAATTCCCCTGTAAGTCCCCACCTGCGCTGTATGTATCAGCATTTTCTGTCCACTCCATTATTTGTTTTTAATTGATTTAGTGACCTCTTATCTAGAACTGCAAGCCAAGCATTGCACCAATTTCATCATGGCTACCAAGTATGCAAGATGTTATTACATTGTGTAGGTTGCATTACAGTTTAAGGCAATCACCACATAATCCATTTCCATCTGCCTTATAAAACTTGTGCCCTGGCTGAAATTGTTTTTTTTTTTTCCCATCGGCGGTATGGTGAAATAGGCCGTCCAGCCGGGACTGCGCATGCTTGCCCAAGGGTTGAAGTAGCAACCCTGGAGCTGTGGTCACTGAGCGTGCTACAGTGATATTAGTGAATTGATTTATATGTTCAGAAACACTGTGCACTCCCCCTAATAGAGGTTTAGGACAGGATGATGGAAGGTCCTCTGAATGGACTGCATTGCTGCATTTCTCCCCGTTAAAAGCACAAAATTTATTGTTGTGCCGCCGTGATGAATTAAGCGCTCAAGCAAATTTCGCATCCAAGGCTTTTCACTCTAATCAACAGCATTGTAGCACGGCCAAATCCTTCTCCAAGCTGAGCACTCTGCGTAGCATTCTCTTCTTTTATTGGAGCGATAATGAACATTTTCATGCTTCTCACAGGCCCTTGCATCAGCTGGCCTGCTTAAGACAGTGAAACGTTATATGGCATAATGCTGCATAATGTAGTCTGTCAGTTTCACTTTCAGAGGCAAGTTGTTTACAGTACAGTGTAGGATATTATTCCATATTATTTCCAGTGCTTTCCTTTTTACTCCACTTACAGTTGGAACTCCAGTTTGATATTGCTCTGTTACAGTGCTGTTGCCCACACTGTCAAGTACTCATACTGGTATTAGTCATTACTCGCACTTTCAGACATGGGCTTAATATCCGTCTGAGTAGGAAAGTGCTGCATGCCACTAAGTGTTTTATTTTTGGAAGGTGTTGTACTCATACATACAGAATCCAAAGTGAGAGGCAATAATTCAGCTGCGCTCATTTCCATCAGCCCCCATTCATCTGATTGGAGGAGAATGATTAGAGCTCCTCAGTAGACCACTGGCTGATTGACCCCTGCAAAATCTCCGCAAAGTCGTCTTCAACGCGCTCGCCAGCTAAATGGCACATAATCCACTCTAATCAGGCAGGAGTCGCAGAGAGGCACTTTCCGGGATTTCTCAAATGTGGGGAATGGAAAGACAAGAACGCGGGGATGAAGGTCTAGCGTGGCTTGACAGTGCCTTTATAAACGAGACGGAACGATAGCGGTGCAGACGCGGAGTTGGGTTTAATCACTTTAATTAAAGGAAAGGGCTTCTCACACTTACCAGCTGTTCTTACCATGTGCCACTGCAAGTGCAATGGCATTTTGCCATCGCTGCCAGGCAACTTGACTGAGGCCCTCCTATTGTGGTTAATGAGCACCCTAAGTCATGACACCTCTGAATTCCACAGCTGTTTCAGAATCGGTTCACATTGGGTCCCGCATTTGGATTTCAAAGGCAGAGTCATTGGGTATCTGGTTCTGTATTTGTTTTGTACAGATATACAACTATTTCCTAGTTTAAAACAATTCAAAGATCTATTTTTTGATGTATTATATAAAAAAAATGTTTTTACTCTAAAGAGCTCTAACGATATACTACACAGATTAGATAAATGTTCTCAGAGTAAACCTGACATGGTCACCTGTATTCATAAACTGTTATGCATGTGCTTATAACTCTTTGTAACATCATAACTGTAATAATGCCTCAAAAATCTTCAATAATGTACTAAATCTAATGTATAGCCTATAGATAAATATGTTGTAACACAAGTTTAACCATCCCTTATAATGCCTATTATATAGATAAGTACCAGTATATAAATACAGAGCCTAGTTTTAAAAAAGTTTAATTTTTTTTTAAATAAAAATCACTATGAACATTTAAAAGTGTTTTAAGTAAAATGTGTGATGTTTCAGGTTTGAAGTGTCTTTGATATGTTTATGTTCATATGTTCATATTGTTCATATGTACTATAGCTGCTGTATAAGTTTCATAACTCATTACCTATTTAAAGGACATTTTGACAATTAGCCACACGTGTGTTACAACATGTTTATGAAGTATTATTAAGGTTTAGAATTATGTTTACAAAGCATTGTTATAATGTTACAAAAAGGTATAAGTGTTAACAATTTAAGGCCTTCCACAAGTCTACCCTATAACAAAATCAACTCCAGCAATTGCTGATGAACAACACAACCAGTCATTTAAGAGTGGGAGTGTGTGTCTCGGTATGATAGCAGCAGATAGGCCTTAACAATGATGCTGCCACCACCATGTTTCAAAATGCACAAGCTTTACCAGCATTACTAACTTCAGAGTGTTATACTGTATCACTTTAACATTTGTTTGTTCATCTATCCCATATATAGAGATGTTTACAAAGCATTGTTATAATGTTACAAATGTTTACAAAGCATTGTTATAATGTTACAAAAAGGTATAAGTGTTAACAATTTAAGGCCTTCCACAAGTCTACCCTATAACAAAATCAACTCCAGCAATTGCTGATGAACAACACAACCAGTCATTTAAGAGTGGGAGTGTGCCATGGATAAGCCCCTCCCCCTGCTCCTCCCACTTTACTCTGAAAGGATGCCCAATTTTAGTGACAGACAGCAAGTCAGAGCCTCTCAGCAGGTGGTTGTCTGGCTTTGGACCACAGCTGACAGGTACTATTGACTGGATACTGAAATGTCTGGCAGGGTCAGCTTCTTAAATGTAGAGCTATAAATCATAAAAGTTGACTCCAAACAAGTGTTTATTCTATAGTACTATAATTCACAGTGTTTAGCCTAAAACCTTGATATTTTACTTGCCTCAGACATGTTTGAGAATCTTAGATAACCTAGATCAGGCTACACTGAGCGTGATAGCTGAAGTAATTTATTTCTCAGTTCTCAATGTCATCTCAACATGCCAGCATGTTATGTATTAGTCCAGGACTAATGTTAACTAAGCCATAGGTTTAATCTAGTATGTATATCTTGTATGTGTAGTATAACAAACTAACAAACTCTGCTCTAAACACTTTCTAGCATAACTAGTCAGGCTGTGAGTGTTCATGTGGTTTAGGAAAGTGATTGCAAAAACTAGCTGACATGTCTTGGTTTCTTCATCTGCTTACAATGTTTGTGAATGTATTACTCTGCCTGTTTCCTTTGTGTTTCTGAATTTGGTGTACAGTCCTGTAGGAGAGAGAGCTGACAAAGTAGCAGTTAGCCTGTGAGAGACACCTTAAGTAAACTGTTTTAATTTCTCATTGTTTTCTTTGTGTTCCACAATGCCAATGAAAAGTAGGCTACAAAGTATTTGTACAGCATTTCTCATGTAATTACAGGAACAATTCAGCAAAACTTACAAAAAGAAGTCAAGAAATAAAAAAAGAAAACAAGAAAGAATGAGGAATCTCTATATATGGGATAGATGAACAAACAAATGTTAAAGTGATACAGTATAACACTCTGAAGTTAGTAATGCTGGTAAATCTTGTGCATTTTGAAACATGGTGGTGGCAGCATCATTGTTAAGGCCTATGCTGCTATCATACCGAGACAACTTGCCATCATTTGATGGAGCACAGGTCACTTTTATGCATAGGTTCACAAACTTTCAAGCAGCACTCTATTCATTTAGTCAAACAAGACCATGGCAATTGTATGAAAATTGTATGGTATATGTATTTATTGTATTTTTTATATTTTATATTACATGTATACAATATATGTATATATTGTATTTTTGTATATGTATATATTGTGTTTTTGCATATATATATATATATATATATATATATATATATATATATATATATATATATATATATATATATATATATATATATTGTTTGTAATTGTGTATATGTTTATATTGTATTTTTGTTTATGTATATATTGTATTTTTGTTGTACGTTTTGAAGAAATCTATTCTTTTTTAGAAAAGAAAACAAGCAAACTTAATGGTACTTAATCTTGTGGTGTGTTCTGTGAAAATGTTTAAAAATAATTTCATATAAAACGTTTATTAGAATGCGTTATCTGTCTGTGTTTGGTTTCATATCTAAAAGGCACTCTGAGCCTGCTCTCTTGAGTCTGAGGCCGAGAAAAGCTCTGTAGCCCTTCAGGTCATCCTTTTGACATAGTGCTTTCAGGAAGATGATTGCTCGGTGTTTGTTGTTGTTGTCAGGCTCAGCTGTGAAACCATGGCAGATGATGTGGGCCCGTCTGGAGCAACAGATCGCCTGACCTTCACGGGAGCTTTATTGGCTGTCTCTAATGGCTCTGCAGGGCGCCATCTCTACCAGAGCCCACCCTGGCTCTGCGCCTTTCTCTCTCTATCTCTCTCTTCTACCCTCACAGCTCACTGAACTCCCTGGCACACTGAATGCCTCTGTTTCCTGGAGTGTGTCCTGAGAAAGGCAATCGTCCGCTTTCACCCTCATTTGAACCGCTCAGCCACGCTCTTAATAACCGTCCGCTATTACGACTCGCTATGCTGCAATGCAGTGACCGACACTGCCTTTACCGACCCTATGCTGGGCAGCATGGCTCAGTGAGATACAGAGTCAATGCCCTCCCTGCCAGCCTGGACCTTCATCCGTGATTTCAGTTCTCTTCCCAGATCTCTTTGCCCAGAGAGGCTCTGTTCCTCAGGAATTATTCATAGCTCGCTGGAGAACTAGCTCCAAGGTTATGTGCCAGTTTGTAGTTGGACTTGGTCTCCGCTAAACTGAAATGTGCCAAAAGCGCTTCTTTGGAGTCACAGGTGTAGATTTAATGGGTCTGGGGTCTCCATTAGGTTTGGAAGGGGATCCCCAAATAAATTGCTCTCAGCTCTCAATTGGCTGTGTGTCTTGTTGAGCCTAACGGGTACGCTGATCTGGGTCAGAGAGATTTGCAAAGGCAGTTGGATGTTTTTTGAGCACTAATGTCAAATTGTGAGGGTAAGGAGGGTTTTAAAGGTGACACAATGGAAAACTGTACTTCACCACTGTCCAAAGACAAACATGTATCCCCAAAATAGTAACTTTACAAGAGAGGCCAAAAACCTCCTTTAGTTTTAATGTGAGTCAATGGAACCAGAAAAAAAATTAATTATTTTTTAAGCGTTTCTTTTGGTCCATTCATCCTGAAACTTTTACAAGATGTACCAAACAGCTGACGTCTTCAAATAAGACAGAAAAATAAAAAACAACAAAAAGCGAGATATCTGTTTTTCTTTGGAAAGTGACAATTTACATTGTCATAGTTGAATAAGGAGGGTTTAATACACAGAACTAACACACCGTGAACCACTCCTACTTGAAATACAATGTACCAATTCCCAAAATCCTGGATTGGTACATGGCATTACATTATTATTAATGTATAATGTATCAATAACATACATTATAATTTACGCCTATAGACTTTGTGGGGAAATCTACTGCTTCATGCTTTCCACGGCACGAAACTGTCAGCGGGGATGGTTGATGTTCCTCTTTAAACAAGGCTAAAGTTAGCTTCCTATTCACAGTCTCCTAACCAAATGTTCCATTGCACTCTTAACACTACAGCTTGTACAGACACACAATATAACAGCAGCACCATTAAGGAAAATTCACACAACAAGCTGGCGAACAGGAAGCCAACATCAGCTCCCACATTTATAACAAGATCCTGGGCGACCTTATTTACAGACTTTTAGTTTGCTCTGCACATTTCACTCCACACAGTTTCCTTGGACAACATCGAGTAGCTTTGTTCAGCATGAATAGAGGAGCAGTTGTAGCATTATTAGCATTACAACACCAACAGAAACCTGTAAGTAGTAGCCATGCTGTGTGATTTCAGCACTGTTTGACAGTTGAAGCAGATCATCTTAAACCACAAGTAACAACTTTCATTTACTTTGTGTTGATGTTGAGATTAAAAGCAAGTAGCTAGTATAGGTAACATTAAGCAAGACTTAAGTAACTAACGTGAGCATAGCTAACCAAACAGTTTACCTAGCTTATTTACATGGAGCTTTGTTTTCAAAAAGGTTCTCCGTAGAGGTCGCCCTATCGTCGCTGTTCAAAGCAAAGCATGTATATCCAAAATAGTGACTTTACAGGAAAGGCCAAAAACTTGCTTTTCTTTTCTATGTATGTCATTGAAGCTATTTTGGAGTATTTCCATTGGTCCATTCAGCATGAAATTTTCACACAGTGTAAATGGCAACTGATGTAGAAAAATGAAAACAATGATATACAACACATCACCGATTAATCTAAAGAGCCACTTCACAAGGTAAAAACATTTAAGCAAATGGTTCTATACAAAACAATTGTCTTTACTTAAGAGCCCTTATCTACCTTAAATATCTTTTTAAGTCTAGGGTTTCTCTGCCCATTTCCACTCCTACTTAGCAGTACATTGTATTAATAAATACAGTTATATTGAAGTGTATGTACAAGTATGTACATGGCTGAGGGTGATAAACAGTTTTGTATAAAAACTAATTAGGTTAACAAAGAAGTCAGTTACAGCACAGTTAAGCTGCGATATTATTGTAAATCCTTCTGGTCAGGGAAACTGATAGCATATTGGTTAAAATATAATTACTTATAAATTAAATATAATTATTTTTTTATTATATTATAGCATTCTTTTATATATAATCATGCTATAATATGATGGAAAATATAATGAAGTTACTATATATATATATATATATATATATATATATATATATATATATATATATATATATATATATATATATATATATAGTGGTTCTTTAAAGAACCATAATTTCTTAAAGATTACAGAATTTACACATAACATGAAGGTATAGTCATATTTTATTTTGGCGGCCCTCTATGAATCTATGTATTAGAAGCAGATACTTCAATTATTAAATTCTAGGTGATACTCAGGTGACTATCACCAACATTATGGTAAGATTTAGGAGTAGGTGTAGATTTTGTGTTGAACTTGAGGTTTAGGGTTATTATAGAATTATCATGTTTAGTCTAATAAAATATTTCTTTGTATGATACTTAAAGACAGGCTGATTAGATAGTATTAAAAGTGGACCATCAAAATAAAGTGTTAGCCAAGGTTTGTTTTTCCCCAGAACCATCTGTCCAAGGCAAGCAACATATAGGAATCTTTACTTTTGAAAGCTTATGTGGGGCACTGAGAGGCTTAGGATTGCATCCTCAAAGAGGAGTGCAAGCAAAGGCAATCGATAGGTTTTAATATGCCATCACCCCTCCTCTCCACCCGAACGGGATGAAACTCAATTTTATTTTGCAGACTGGTGCTTTTATTGGATGAGAGGGTATCGATGGAGAAATGGATAGTTCTCTTTGAAAATGCACACAGACAGGGTAATAGGTAGATTAAAAGCAAATATTGGATGTGGGGCGTGCATACATTTTGCCCAGCGGTGTCTGGCTATGAAAAAGGCATTTGGAAAACGATTGCTTGAATTTCCAGCCGCGATACATGTTGCGATCGATGTAGTGTGCTTTGGGAAGGCCCAGATTTGTCAGTGTCGTCCACATGCTAGCTTGTATGATTGCATCAGTTGCTTCACAAGCTCCAGACTCTCAAGCAGGTGTGCGGGGCTCATCCCAGAGTTACAGACTGAGGGCTAGGACATGGTATGTGCTGCTGCAATAAACAAGGAGAATGCTCAAGGCCTTATAATTACAAACTCCATGGGGACTGCGCTAGTCCTGCTTTCCAAGCTAGATCTTCTCCTATATACAGCATTGTGCACAAGTCAGAGACCACCCATCATTTATTTCATTTCTAGTCAATTACCAATTCTTCAGCATCAAGAAACAAACATATATTTAACTGAAATTTCACATAAGCCTCAATAACTAAGGCCCAAAGTTCAGTCTTAGAAGTTCATATTTTCTGCATATCCATTTAGTGATTGTAGGGTCTGAACTTAGGGCCGCCAGTCCATTCTTCAGCATCTTTGTTTGATTTATAGTTTGAAAATGTTCATACCAAGGGAGTGGATTTGCTCTTGACATTGGTGGGGACCTATGTATCAGCGAACTCTCCCCCCAGATTGCCAATTTCTTTTTTTTTTTCTCTTTGTTCCAAGATAAAACGATAAAGGACTGATACACTATATGCCATTCTACGTGCTTTAAAACTATGTTGAATAACAATTCATTATTTAATTTATGAGTTATATAATGTTAGATTAACTGAAGTTGGCAGTTTGTTGTACAGTTAATTTCCAAACCATGTTGTTCGCAGCTACAGAGTCTTACATGACAGCAGGGACGGCACAGCTAATCACACTGTTTATGTGTGTTACGCAGAGGCAGGACTCCAGTAGAGAACATGATTTAACCCTTTCTGCACCCCTAGGTTATTGAGAAGTTGACAGATCAATGGGGACGTGGGGACAACTCAATAAAAGCTGGACATCGGGGGGGACAAGTCACTTCTGTCCATGCTAATTCTATGTCCTTGCTTCCTACTATGTTGTCTATTCTCTTTTCTCAGTTAGAGCTGCTTGATAGCTACATATTCTTTCAGACCTACAACACTGAGGTGTCCTCTCACATTGAAAAGATGGACAGAAATGTTTGTGGATGTTTTCAGATCTGAAGCGAGAGTGGAGCTTGTTCTCTTTCTCAATGACGTCTGCTTTTAGTGTTGTTTACCTGAAAGTGGCAGTTTTGGTGGAATACTAGGTCTTTCACAGCTGTTAGGAGGCCCATTTTTTCTATATTTTTAAGAACATTTTCAAGTGCAGTTTTGGAAAAGTGTTCCTTTTCCAGTTTATTTATTTTTATTTATTTATTTTTTGTCCTTTGACTTTCTTTTTTGTATGCGAGTAGTTTACATCTAATCTTCTCAGCAATTACTCCTATAAAAATGAATGAAGAACCTGAACATAATAGCTGTTATGACTATAAAATAAAGGGCCTATTGTTTAATTGTACTTATTTTCTTGTAAAAATGTTTTAAACTCTATTTTGCATTGTATGAGAATGGCCAAAAGAGGTCTTGTTTAACCCTTAGAAGTTACCACCAGTGATGCTTTCATTTGACATTAAGATCCGTACCCTGTTTGTGTGTGTTTATAAAGAGAAGATGGGATATTTTACTAAGATTTGTTGAAACTTTTATGTTGAATGTACAGTCTTTGCAGTTTTGCCACCACTTCTTGACATCTAAGAAAATAGCAGTTGGAAATACAGACTTGAACCTGTCAAATGATTATGTATTTGACTATATAATTAACAACGTGGTTTCATTATTAGATTTAAATAATGAAACACATTTATGAGCGGCACTATATATATATATATATATATATATATATATATATATATATATATATATATATATATATATATATATATATATATGTATATATATGTGTGTGTGTGTGTGTGTGTTTCTGAAATCGTGAGTATGGTTTTGCATCACTGTGTGATATGTGAGGTAGTTAAAGGGCTGCAGGAGCTGCAGCAGTAGGATTTAAGATGCTATTGTGCTGTAGATGGTGTGCATTAGAGCCCTAAGCCCTCCCATGATGACCATAGGCGCATGAAACGACCTGTAGCCAGTCACACATGAAGCCACCGGGGCCTTCTAATGGCTCCCTCACTCGCGCCATCCTCCCCAGCATGAGTTACAGTCATCTCCCGTGTCACATTCTACAGGTTTTTACGTCCTATTGGAGCTATCGATTTGTCACGGTGTCTGTTTCCTCAGAAACTCTTTCACAAACTCTTGTATTCATTTGGGCAATTGATAGGACGCGGCTCTTCTTAATGGAGCTTGCTAATGGAGAACTGTTGACTAGCCTCATTTGTAGCTTGACCTTTCCAGAGGTTGGCGAGGCAGTACGCATGCCCGCGCTTGTGTGAGTTACTGTTTTCCTGCAGAGGGGAATGACTTACACACTTAAACTCTCCTCCTGTCCGCGCTCATTTTCATCTTCAAATTACCTCGCCTCCTCTCGGCGTGCAATAACTCTAAATCACTGAATGAGAAGAAATGATTTTGCAATTTCCAGGGGCCAAGAGGCCTCACGCAATGGATTAAAGGGGTACAGGACCCAACCGGACCAAAAGACTAATTAGAAGACATCAATAATGGGAGAAAGTGAGGAGCTCTCAGAGACCCATGGAGCAAAGGTTAATAGACAAAGGGACAGTGATTCCACGCAGTGGCTGTGAAGACTGGAAGAAGCATACTTTCTTGTGCTAACTAGAAATGAATGCCTGGATGTATGCTTTGAGGAGAAACCTTTGGTATGGAACCTTTACATTATGCAGTGGCTCTTTAAACTTTAAAAACAATCTTTCAAAATAAGGTTGTTTAATGAACCAATCAAGAAAGGTACCATTGTTCGTCATCGAAAGCACCACTTTTGATACCATTTGGCACATTTATTCTTAAGAGGGTAGAGTATCTTGCTCATGTATTATGGGTGGATGACTATTTTGCTTGCAATGCAGCTGCTAGACGCCTTAAATTGTACACTAGCGATGAGGTGTTTCAACCTCCATTTTCAGAAACTTGTACCGTCATTCCAACTACACTTATAATAAAATATATTTTTTTTATTCACTGTTTTCTGTACTGTGTGTCAATACTTGTCCCACTACAGTGGGAGAAAACTGAAGGAAACCTCACATCAAAGTGGTCTTATTTTTGGTTGAGTTCTTCCATACAGTCTCATATAAGACTGTTAATAAACATATTCTGAGTGATGCTGTAGAGGGCGCACATTTAACTTACTAAAGAGCCTTTAAACTGATCAGTTCATACAGAACATCACACTAGCGACGTAGTATGACCAAAATCTTATATTAATCATTTTTTATCCAGATAACAATACATATCACAATTAATAGAGCAAATTTTCTGTAACTAAATAGTTTAGATTCATTGACCACATTGAAAGACCAATTTGTTATTGACAATTTTAACCTTTTCTGAGACCAGCCGTCATACAGATTCAAAGGAATTCATCCAAACAGGCTTGTTCTGTGGGTTATTTAAACTCTAGATGACTGTGCAATACAAGTCAAGTACATTTTTATGATTATGCACCTTTTACAACAGATGTTGTTATAAAGCAGCTTTACCGCAACTCCAGGTTCAAGCCTCCAATGAGCAAGCCAGGGGAGACAATGGCAAGAAAAACTTCTTCAGAGCAAGAGAAGAAACCTCGAGAGGAACCAGATTCAAAAAGGGGAACCCATCCTCCTCTGGTAGACACCAGCTAGTAAAACAAATACAAATATAATAAGAATACAACTAACAACGATATGCCTCAAATAATATAAAGAAAAAGGAAAAAACTGTTGAAGTCCTATCAGAGTAGTGGTGAGACTTAGCTCAGTGTTTTATAAGGTAGCAGAAGAAAGGACTGATGACTTTGTAAAAGCAGGAGAAGAAACATCTGTAATTGCCACTGATATCCACTTAAATAGTCTGGTAGCTCCTGTCAGTCAACTTAGGACCAGTTTTGTACATAAGGAATTTCAAAGAAGCAGACAAATTGAATAGTTTTATAAATGCAAACAACATAATCTACACCGAGGCTTTGACTTATATACTCCCATCCAAAATATCCCCAACACCTTATAAAGGTTTTTACTGGCATTAAAAGAAAAGAAGGTCCAGGAACGATTCATTTCAATATTTGGATCTTACCTCAGGATAAAATGGATCAGCTGGAAGTTCTGCTTGCACAGTCTGATCCAGATATATCAGTCCCACCAGAGTCCTGACTTAGACACCCTGTGTGCTGCAGATGTAGTTCTGAATATTTTCACTCTGTATAGAATTAAAAGAGAATCGAGAGGAGGCAGAGTAGATATTTTAATAGAAGCAAATATGCAAGATGAATTATTCATTACATTTTTGAAGAAAAAATGGTGACACTTTATTTGGAGCGGTCATATTTAGATGAAATAAATCCTCAGCAGACACTTAGTAATATGATGACAACATATCAATGATATGTTGAAGCCACAAGGAAGCATCTGAATACTTTCAGTAGATATGTAAATAAGATGTATTAATAATCTGATGAATTCAGTTGTTTTCCACTTTATTTGGAGGGTCCAAGGTTAGGATTAGGCCCAGGCTCAGAGTTGGGATTAGATTTTGAGTTGAGGTTAGGATTAGGCCCAGGCTCAGTTGTAGGATTAGGTTCTGGGTTGAGGTTAGGATTAGGCCTAGGCTAAGAGTTAGGATTAGGTTTAGGGTTGAGGTTAGGGTTAGGGTTAGGATAAGGTCCAGGCTGAGAGTTAGGATTCGATTTTGGGTTGAGGTTAAGGTTATAATTACAGATAGGGTTATGGTTGGGATTAGTTTTTGGGTCAAATTTAAGGTTAAGGTTTAGATTAGGGCCAGGGTGAGGGTCAATATTTTTGAGTCAAAACCTAGAACTAGATTTAGGATTAAGGTCAGAGTTAGGGTTATGCTTAGGTTTAGGGTTAAGCTTAAGGTTACAGTTAGTGTTAGAATGAAGGCTTGCATGAGGGATAGTATTAGGTTTTATGCTGCGGTTAAGGTTGGGGTTAGGATTAGGTTCAGGATGAGGATTAGTTTTTTGGTTGGGGTTAAGATTCAAGTTAGGGTAATGACTGGGTTTAGGATGAGGTTTAGAATTAGGTTTTGGCTTGCAGATAAAGTTAAATTAGGATTAGGTTCAGGGTGAGGGTTAGGATTAGGTTTTAGGCTGGGGTTAAGGTTAGGCCCAGGGTACCATACCTTTAATATATGAGTGTATTCAAATACTTCACTGCTACTTTATTGATGTGTTGTTGATGTGTTACTGAAACTGAAGAGTTTAATAATCACCTACAAAGGACCATTAAAAATAAAGTGTTACCAAAAATAAGTTTTAGCTTTGAAGGTGTCCTTAGAAAAATTATGATACTTTTGTTTTAGTAAGGATCTGCGTGCCTCCTTCTGCTCCGTCTTCTTCAACAGATACATTGGCTGAACTTCTTTTGCTCTATACTGCAGCAGAAATGCTGGTCCTATGGGCTTTTAAACTTACCTGGTTGTCTGATCATTTAAAATAAATTTTTAGCAATCTTACCCTTACTCAGAAACAACTCGCCAAACCTGTACTAAGTCTGTCCTTTAATTGTATCCAACAGAACTGATCAAATTCCTGAACTTGCTTTCAGTGACCACTGTCCAATCGAATCCATTAGAAACAGTTCCAGGAATAAAAAGAGGAGAGGCTCTTGGACGGTGGTTGGAAGAAACAATAAAAATTTGAATGAGCAAGGTTTTCGTTCTGAACCAGCAAAGAGTGAAATTCACTTTACATTCAATATTCCAGACGTCTATTTAGCCCTAGATCATTTTAGTAAATCATTCCTAGCAGTGGTAAACAAACATGCCCCCACACAAAAAACTGAGAATAACAGATAGATTGAGTCTCTGGTCTAAGTTTGAAATTTCCTCATTGCCTAAAGCAAAAAAAATAAAGCTTGGACTGTTGCCAGACGCACGGGGGAGAGCGAGAATTGGCTTACATTCAGGCAACTGAGAAAAACTGTACCTCTGCAATTAGAAATGCCAAATCAGATTATTATCTCAGCTTGATCACCAACGCTTCCAAGCATTTCTTGAAAGCAGTAAATTTGCTCAAAAACAACTCCTCTGTTATTCCAACCAACATTTTGGAGGATAATCATTTGATATTTGACCAGAAAGAACTTAGCCAAGTTTTTAAAGTGCATTTTGCTGCAATGCGACCGGACATAAACCTGCCTTTGAATCAGTTTGAGATCACTTCTACTCTTACCTAGAACCACAGCCTCTTCACACAAACCTGCTCTCTTCATATATAGTGGCTAATATCCAAAGTAACCGCCCTGTGCATCTAGATGGCCTGTGAGACTCAGTAAGGTCCTGGTCACAGGTATCTGGAGCCATGCTGACTGCAGTGCATCCCACAGCTGCTGGAGGGAGTTTCGGGAGGAGCCGTAGAGCGAATACAACTATGGAGGTGGTCCCACACATGCTCAATTTTGTTCAAGTCTGGGGTATTGGGGGTAGTACTTGGGAGTCTTGGTTATGCTCTTCCAACCAATGTTGGACATTTCTAATTTCATGACTGTTGTGTGGGTGTACGTGATCTGCAAGGATGGAGTCAAACCCAAATCGGTTTAGAATACTTTACACATGGATGAGTGGGCTCAGAGAATTCCACGAAAACATTCTCCCGACCATAATGCTGCCACCTACACACTGCTGCCATGAAAAGTGTCTGACTTTACATCTACAGGGTGATCCAGCAAGGTAGGCATGCCTATTACTCCAAAACTCCAGCGGCACTGCTGTGTCTGATCCACATTTACCAGCACAACACACACTAACATCTAAGAACTAACGTGTATTAACCTACAAGAAACTACAGGTGAGGATGCTCTGAGGACCCTACTTCCTGCGTCTTGCCACCCCAGTTATATTACATGTATTTTAATCTTTAATCTTTAATCTTTTCCAGTATTTGAAAAAAACAGTTCCTGTTATCCAGCTGCCTAAAGAAGGAAAGGCAGCAGATCTAAATAACTACAGAGCAATCTCCAAACTGCTATTTCAACTCCTTAGTGAACAGACAACGTAAATCATTTCTTTATGAAAACTCTGTCCTGTGTAACTTTCAGTCTGGCTTTAGAGAAAGACATCTCTGCAGCTACTCTGGTTTTAAATGATATCTACACGGCCTTAGACTCGAAGCAGCATTTCATTGCCATTTTCATTGACACAACAAAAGCTTTTGACACTGGTGAGCACAATCCTCCTTTGAAATACTTGCAAAAGACTGGCTTTAACAATAAATAACAATAAAGCAATGCAGTGGACCCAAAATAATCTTTCAGACAGAAAACAGTATGTGACACTGGATAACCATGAATTAGATTTAACACCTATAGCCAAGAGAGTCTCACAGGGCTCAATCCTGGGTCCAGTTTTATTTCACATATATATCAATGATGTCGCCGCCTCCATCTCAGACTAAAGGGGGACTTGTATGCACATGACATGATTTTATACTGTTCAGCCGAACCAGTATTAGAGAAACCCCACTGTTCGTTTATTCCCAGACTGTTTTGTAACCCAGTCATTTTTAATTTGGAGGGAAGTGAACTGGATGCAACATTCATGTTTGTTTGTATTGCCTTAAAGCAAAGCATCATGCAAAATGTTTTGCAACACAAAGACAGTAGAGCATATTATGGAACATGAGATGTTTTTTTTTTCCTTTCGGTACATGATATGTATATAACAATATTGCACAGTCCTAACTTGTAATTACTGTACTTGTACTTCTACTGTTAATAAAGTATTATTTTACCAGTAGCATCTCTACAGCCACTGAAATATTCATTTGGAATCGTGTACTGTTCACTGCTAAGCATGCTATAGTGTAACAAGCAGTATATTGCGTTAATGTGTGTTAGCGTGGAACATCCACTGTGTGTATTATTCAGACTTTTATTCCATTTTTCAGCCATCGCTATTGTTTTCTTAGACAGAACTATGCTATGACAGTACTTGGCAGCATCGAAGATGTTTCCCATGGACCTCATTTCCATAATGTGATTATCTTTGCTGATTTATGCCTGAGTCACCAGATATGGTCTGTGGGGTATGGTGTTCTGTTCAGCAGGGAATGCAAATCAATTAAATGAACAAAGTAGTAAACTTATTTTCAACCCCCCCATCCCCCCCATCTGTCTGTCGCTGATGAAAAGTCTAGGTAAGGCTTTGGCAGGCGAATTTGGCCCATTTGTTATTTTTCTGCCTTCAGAAAAGCCACGTTGTTTTTTTTTTTAGTTCTTTATGTGCTTTTAGGAACTTTCCTTCTTAAAAGTCATGTGCTCTTGAAGGGAAGATTTGGAGCGAGAGAGGATTGTTATGTCTAGTCGAGAGAGCTCAAATTAGACTCCCTGACGCTATTCCCAGAAGCTATTAGCCTGTAATGAGGTTCTTGTCACTCTTTTTTCGCAGTGAGAGGGTCATTTCATAACAGCGGTACAATCAGATCACGTCACAAAAATATACTGCTAGCACTCGCATGCATCAATTATGTATATTGCACAGTTATGCTGCACAGTCATATGTAGGTTAGCCCACAGAGATATTGTCTGGAATCTACTGCAGTAGCTACAACTACTGGGGTTTTATCAGTAGTGGTTTAATGGATATCCACTATGGTGACCCTTTGCCAAGCTGGGCCACCTTGATACTATCAGATATATGTTATTTTGTAATAGCTTATTTAACACTTACTGTATTTCAGATCCAAACTAGCTAACAATTTAGGCTTCAACTGTGAGAGCCCCTTGTTGTAATGCTGGGTATCTTGTGTAATGATGGGGCAGAGACTACAGTTATACGTGATATCTGTAAATATGTAAACTAATCATCAACAGAAGCTGACTATTTAGTTAACTCCAAAAAACCAACCTTAGAAAGTCATGTGCCATCACAATCCCTGTATAAAACATGTTTAGCCTATCAGGGAGAATTTAATGCATGAGTTTACCTTAGTAATTCATGTCCTATTTTTTTTTAAATGACATTTATTTATTCTTAATCACCAACTGGGCCTTCCCGGATTATTATACACTACCCCTCAAAAGTTTAGGATCACTTTAGAATTTCATTTCATGCAATTTTCATGCAATTCACAAACAATATTGTCCATTTCACAATTAATTTAAGTGTATCAGATGATTTTTAAAGAATAAAAATGTTTGTATTAAAGCCTATTTTTGTATTAAAGCCTTATTTTGCATATAGTCCTATTATCAGCAATTCTCAGTCCTCTGCTCCAAGTTAAGGATGTTATTGGGCTAGTTGGTTGTTAGGACACCCTTACTCAATTGTGATGCACAGCTGAAAAACATTCTACTAATAAGTGATTATAAAAGGGAAAACAACATTCTAGGTTAGTTTAGTATCTGAAGCATCAGCAGTTGATGGCTTGCTGTCAGACTCAAAATGTCCCGAAAGAAACAACTTTCTTTAGAGACCCGTCAGTACATTGTTGTGTTAAGGAAGGAAGATACTCCATTGAAAACGAGAACATTTCACTGTGATCCCAAACTTTTGAGCGGTAGTGTAAACTTGTTTAATCAAACAGGAAAGGAAATATTTTAATGAACTGATTTTTTTATTCCTTTTTATACTTTTTTGTGTGAGTCCTCTCGCTGTTTTATGGCTGATTAAATCATACACTCTTTGCCAAATGTATCAGTTTTTTTAGCCCCCCCAGTCGCTACTCAGCAACCATTGTTATATCTCAAGGCTTCAGTTTCTTATCAGTGTGCCAGAATATAAATTTGAAGCTCCAGTTTCAGTTCAAATATACAACTGTGGGCATTTTTAAGAAATTCTGTTCATGTCGTCTACTCATCCAAAGCCAAAAAATGTCATTGTCATCAGTTTTATGTGGAGTTGGTATATATAATGCTCTTTTATTACAAAGACTGAAACTGGTTTTGTGCAAAAGTCAAAACAAATTACTGATATTAGCCACATTCAGGTTCATGAAAGGACCCCAAACACTTTTATGCCCACTGTGGCAGTATGTCTTTGGCTTCAATGATTAGGTTTAAGTGTTTAAGTTTACATTGTTTCCTGCCTTTGCACGTTTCAGCAGCCTGTTTTTAGCTAGTTATGTCGTTTGGGCAAATATCTTCTCAATCTCATTCTTTTCAGCCAAAAGGCAAGTGAGGCTGAAACTGGTTTCTTGTTCACCTTCTTCTTATTTAAATTTTTCATTCCACTTTAAATGGTTCTGTAGATACAGGTGTCAGAGTGTGGGACCCTGTAAGGTGGAATGAAAAAGCTTTGTTTGGGAATAGATGGCCTTCTCAGTGCAAATGTCCAACCATGACTGGCCAGGGTTTGTAATGTTTTGGTTCAGGGTTTAGATTTTTGCAGGGATGGATGGCGATGCTGGAGTCACTGATTGGCAGCATAATTGGGTAAGTTTTTGGATGCTGTGCATAACTAAACCCATAGTACCACCAGTAACCCCAGCACCTACGAGTGGGTTAAAGCACCATTTAACTGCTATTTTACTGTAAGTGCTTTGACCAGATGGTCTCCACCTTACTCAAAACCTAGTCGAAAATATATCTTACTTTAAATCTTACTTTATCAAAAATATATTAAAATAAAAAATAGATTATGAAATCTAAACATAATTCTCTTTGTTATGACAAGGTAACAGTCAAAACCACAGCTAACACTACAGATGTGGGTAATTTCAGCCATTGGATCAGCCTCCCAGTCAGACCAGCTTCACACAAAGAATCACGATGGTCACCACGCTGCACATCTGAGTGTATGCATGTCTATTTCCTGCATTTATTTAGTCCAGCCATGACAAAAATTAGCATTTTTGAGGATGATATAGTCACTGGGTTGTAAAAGTTCATGCTATTGCATCCTGAAAAGTTTGCTCGAGTCTTTTCTTTGAAGCATTTAGTAGCTAGTAAATGAGATCCTTGCCAAAGATTTCACTTTTTGCACATGAATCTGTTTTTTTATAGCCTCATTTTGAGGATTACTGACCCCTTTACTTCACACACATACTCTAAGCTGTCACGTTTTGTTAATTTGCATGTCAGTTTAATGACCCTTTCCTGTCAAACTGGGCTATTTGTGGCCCTGGTGTGCAAATATACCAATCAGACAGCAAGACTATATGTAGGTGTGCATGGCCACGTGGACGTGTAAATGACAGCTGGTGAAAAAGGACTGAGATGATGAAGAAAAGGACAGAAATTGCTTTGAAGAAGAGTTGGTTGTTCTACGTGGGCTGGGGACGATTTTGCATGCATGGACTGGCGGCATTCGTCTCAAATGTGATTACCATTTTTATTTCCTTCCCCTCCACTTCTTAGAATTATCTATTAGATTTTCATTTGTTGCTTGTCCATCAGCTTAGAGAGAGGAGCATATATTTTTCCACCACGCCCGCTCCCTCGTGCAGGTGTACCTGGGAGCTTTCCTGCTTTTTGTGATAAACGGCAGAATCCACAATTCCGATGGCATTTCCTCTGTTGGAATAATCAGTTTGAAAAGGTTGTGTGTGGGCAGGGAGCAAGGATGGAGAGAGAGGAAAAAGCAAGACCGGGAAAGATAGGGACAGGGTGTGCGAGAGAGAGAAAAAGAGAGAGAGAGAGAGAGAAGCATGAGTAAAAGTTGCAGTGAGCCATGCAGAGGGCTGCTGAGGACACGCTAAATGCCTGCAGCCTTTCAAAATGAACCCTCATGTTTCAAGAAAGCATTTCTGCTAGGAAAGAAATAAGAGCCTTAAAGACGCCATCAGCAACGTCCTCGCCGATGGAAAAACCCAACCCCCCCCCAATAAACAAAGCTGAGCAATTTACTACAGCTGTAAAAGACTGGGAATATAATACATTTGAAAGCTGGATGTATAATAAAATGAATAAGGGATATATGATATCTGTTGGTGATTGCCTGCTGGTTGCCGAACTGGTGTGTTTTCTTTGTGCTGGGGTGGGTGGTGTTTTGAGTTTGAAGTTATCTCCTAAGAAGGCCTGTTGTAAATGCTGACTCATGTGGTGTAGTGCAGAGCCGCAGACAGAATTAGTGCAGTGTTAAGATAATGAAGACACTGTGACCTGTTTCGTCTGACACACATGTGGTTAATGGTATAAGATTATGTATTTAGTGCTGAAATGTAAACAGATTACATGCAGTTTATGTAACTCGGGCAGAACATGTGGATTGGAGCTGTGCTCAGACTATTATCCCTTCTCCTTAAAACCTTATTGTTAATAGGTAGCTTTCTCCCAGATGCATCTATCAAATTGCCAGACAGTAAAGCATGATTCGTTACTGCAGTGAACATGTTTCTGTGCTCTCAAAATCCAGTGGCGGCACGCTTTACACCAGTCCAGCCAACGCTTGGCTTTTTAAATAGAGATCCTAGGCTTGTGTGCATCTGCTTGGCCATGGAAACCATTTACATTAATCTCTAGATGCAGAGTTCTTGTGTTCATGTTGCTTTCAGGTGCAGGTTAGTGTGATGATGCTACATGGTTAAGCTTTTGTTTTTGTTTTTTTCCAAAAGAATGCATTTTTTAAATAGAATACAGCTTTGTACTTTCCACAACTAAAGGAAGCTTCTTCCTAAACACATAGAAATGTTAGATTTTTCATTTAGCCTCTCTCTATTCATTGGTGTTTTTACTTGTGCTTGTTTTGTAGTCATTGATAAACTGGGAGACTTTGAAACAGACCAGGCTTCTTAAACTAACCTTGTGATTTCTCTATTTTGGGCATTGCTGCAATATAAAAGGCCCTTCAACACAAGAGAGACCAACACATTCATTGCAGCAGTGCTACAGGCTAAGGGTGTAAATGTCCTAGTTCACTCAAGCTGAGCTCGGCAAAGTTTCTCACACAAACTGTTTTTGTTCCAAAGGTCTATGTAGGAGCCAGTTAAGGGTTAATGCATTGGTAGCAATAATTTAGTTAAAAAGGTTAAAATATGTTGAAGATCATTTAGTAAGAATTCATAATTGTTGTATTTTCTAAAAGCAGAAATTAGTAATGTATACATTTTGAAGAACTTTTCTGTACTTCCAGCTTCCGTCAGTAATCTGTTGTTTTGTTTTTTTTGCACTGCTTGCATGTTAAGGCAGACGGCAGCTAGAGGCATTGGAAGCAACACAGTTTTTTGATCGAGCCATACTGAGTCCAGTGTAATGTCTTTTGTGTTTTATAAGTAAACCTTTAAAAGAGGATTCGGTCTCACTCACGTTTTTTCAAATACTTGTTGTTACCCTGTTGGCAAAGGTGGGGCAAGGGACGACGCACCATTACAGTCTACAATAAGAAAACCTGCAGTTGTGGTGAATTCACTTCAAATTAATAAAATTTTGCTAATGTTTCTGTAGAGTGGCACAGTGATGTAGTGTTTAGCATGGTGGCATGGTGGTGTAGTGTTTGGCACTGTAGCCTAACAGCAAGATGATCCGGGTTCGATTCCCGCTCCGGGCTGTTCTGTATGGAGTGTGCATGTTCATCCTGTGCTTAAGTGGGTTTCCTCCGGGTACTCCGACTTCCTTCCACAGTCCAACACATGCATGTGAGGTTGATCAGTCACTCTAAATTGTTTGTAGATGTGCGTGAGTGTGTGTTGGCCATGCGATGGACTGGCAACCTGTCAATGGTGTACCCTGCTTCGCCTGATGACACTGGGATTAGCTCCAGCCCCACCGTGACCTCAACTGGTGCGACAAAGCAGAAGATAATGGATGGATGGATACCACCAACTGTCATTTCTTTATACTTAGAAAAAGCTTTAAAACTCATCTCTCAAACCTCAGGCACAGTAAAAGCCAATTGCTTCAGCATTGGATCAGTAGAGAAAACACAGTGTCCATGTTAATTGGACTAAAGCAGATCAAAAGATTTGATTGAAAAGTAGTGGAGTAATCCTTTAACCGATAGCTGATAGTGCTAAGTAAAAGCAATTTGCTATTAGGCTGACCGCAGCAGAAAACTTTTATTTTGGATCGTAATGTTTTTTCCAGATGCGAGATAGAAATCGTTACGAGTGTAGGATTATAAACATCAGCCTGGCAATGTGGACTCATAAAAGCACAGTGCTCAACGATTATGTCTGGCAAATACTCATGGCAGACCACTAATCTACAAAACATTCCAAATGCGAATAAATACAATGGATTGGGGGCTTTTAAAGACAAAATCAATTAATGATAAAACAGCCTTTGGTCCACTGAGGTCGAGTTTGTGCCCGTAAAAAAAAGGAAAATATATGGTGCGGGATCACTGGGGTAGAAAGAAGAAATTCCTTCTCTCCTACAGAGCTCCGGTGCTAATGGCCACTGGGCCCTGGGGCCGTGGCTCTGAGCTCCAGCCTCCTCTGCTCCGGCTTGAGCAGCAGTCTCCCTCCAGCTTCACATCTGCCTAAGTCTGGCTTTGGCTTCCCCAGCGCTTAAGAGCACCGTGCGCATTTTAATGTAGCTTTCTGTCTCGCCATGAAGACAGGAGCTCGCGCTCGAGTCTCGAAATGATAGAGCTGTTTCTCAACCTCAAGCAAATCTGATTAATGTCAACAATGAAGTGGATTTTTATAGATTTTTTGGAGGGAAGGAGTCGACTAATACGTAAGGTTTTGGCTGCTCTCTAGGCTAATGTGACTAGATTGAAATCTTTAGTCATTTGAAGGCACCAATCAGCTCATTTTCTCTCTCTCAGAGCCCTGGCAACAACCCTCTGAGCGGGGGCTTTAATCAGTGCTGGGAACACACCCTCCCACATACCCTCCCACACACACACACACACACACACACACACGATCATACGCAGTCATGTGAGCACAGCACTAACATGAGGCATACACACACACACACACACACACATCTCTGGGACGTCAGCTGGAGAAACCTTATTGATTATAGCATGTTTCTTTCAATTTGATGACATTCTCTGATGGTTTGATGATTTTGGATCGCAACTGTGCTACTTCTCAAAAGTCTGGTTTCAATAATATAAAACCTATTTGGCTGCAGATAAACATTTCATTTGATTGTATTATGCTTGTCCTGGTGTTCAACTTCACTAGTTTAAAATATTTAGAAGAACACTAGCAAGCTGTTAATACAAATGAAGAATGTTAGATGTGTCCAGAATTATAAACAAAGCTGTAGGACACTCGGAAATGACCGACAAAGCTCTCTGGTAGAGGTCTGCGTTCCCGTGTGATTGCGGGTCCCACCACAATGTATTATGCTTGTCCTATTGTACTCTGTGTTTCCTAGGACACAATATTTCATGTTTTGCTTTATTAATTTCATCTAGTGTGTGAGTCTGTTTGTAGTATGCTTACTGAAAGCTCTCTGGTAGAGGTCTGCGTTCCCGTGTGATTGCGGGTCCCACCACAATGTCATATGTGGGAGTGTGTGGTTATCCAATCCAGTGTGTGTGGGAGCAGGACAACATATACGTGAATCCATGAAACTAAGAAGTAGTCTATACAACATGATAATAAAAAATCAACTCAATATTCAATCATATAAAGAATCATGAATTTTATTATTGTTCTACAAGAATGGTGGAGTCTTTAGACAGTCTGTCTGCCTCAGCTGTGTCCAAAGAAAAGCCAGTACACTACAGTAAAGCTGATTAGAGGCGAGTCCGACCTTCATTTTCAGTTTTGATTCTTTCAGGAGAAAATCATGTATTTATGAATAGACTGTTTTAAATATTGAATGTTTTTTACCCGCATACGGGGCTGCAGGCAGGAGTGGGCCAGGATATCCAATTCAAGTCCACACTCAAAACCCACCTGTTTAAGAAGGCCTTTTCCATCTGATTGATTTCTTAACCTGTTTTTTAATGTTGTATATTCTTTTGTTTTTATTATCTAATTATTCTTAGCTTTTTCCACCTTGTATTCTTTTGTAAGGTGTCCTTGAGTGACCGGAAGGCGCCTATAAAAAAAGTATTATTATTATTATTATTATTATTATTATTATTATTATTATTATATTTATTATTATATCTATCTTGCCAGTGAAAGCGGGACAAATGCAAATTCTTGGTAGGAACAGAAATTTAAAATTAGTCTTCACAGGCCTCTACTCTGTAGCATTAAGAATGAAACTAAGTCAAATAAAAAAATACAATTATTTAAAATGTAAGCAGTTAACTACAGTAGATTGTTTTTCAAGTATTCAAATCTGGACAACTGAAAATACAGTTTAAACATAGCAAACAAACGTGGCGGGTGTTTACACATCTGCATGTACAAAACAATTCTAACATAATTCCAGCAACTTGAAAGAAAATGACACTTGCGAACATTAGTATATGCATTTAATGTTATAATTATGAATATCTGTTCTCCACAGTGCACATTGTCATTGCTCCACAATCTCCACAGAAAAGCATTGTTACACCTCTACAAAATAATATTCAGAATATTTTATAAACAAAGCCGTGAGGCGTAAACCTGGCAGTAATTTAGATAAGTAGATAATTACAGCATATTATTTAGGCTTTAATAAGTTGTTGTTGTTTCCACAGACTAGGAATACTAATCAAAACACAAAAAGGAAAACCTTCTACTATCTACAAACTTCAGTCCAAAAAAACAAAAAAAAAACTGGGACACTGTGAAAAGCAAATACAAATAGAAAGCAGAGAAGCTTTCTATTAAAGTCCCAGAGAAGCCAAATCTGTGTTTTCTTTCTAATACAGTCCTGATCTGGGGTACAGTTTTCATAAGGCTGAAGGCTGCTGCCTAGAGTCAGTGAGCTAAACTCACCCAGTATAACCAACAGCTAGAACACATTTCTATTGCTGCCTGTCACCTGTTAATGTGTTCATCCAACACCAACATTATTAATTAGCCATTCCTTCATTCGTGCGCTGCTTCATCCATCTGTTCCTTCATTCCTTTGTGCGTTGCTTTATCCATTCGTTTGACGCCTACACATCTAATTGTCTATTACTGTTTTAGCCCAGTTAGCATGACATAAACTCTGGATAATGATTTAGCTCTGTATAAGAGGCGGGGGTTGTATTATATGTTTTTTTATGGGGTTTTTTTTTGTTCTTTAATATAACATGCAAATTTAGTATCATACAAACTATTTTAATATTGTACTCTGTGTTTCCTAGGACACAATATTTCATGTTTTGCTTTATTAATTTCATCTAGTGTGTGAGTCTGTTTGTAGTATGCTTACTGAAATTGAGAAAATGATGCCTTATCTACTTGTTTGGAATGGTAATAATATTAATATAATAATATTGTGAAATGTGGAATCTTAAATGGGCGAGGCAATCATGCTTGGGTTTACATGGTGCATCTGGCAAAAGTCTAGTCCGTTGTGAGTAAGGATGGGTTGAGGTTCACTTCTTTGCCAAAAACGCATCCACAAATAATCCAACAGTTTAAGAACAATGTTCCTCCATAAGCGACAGCAAAGATTTTAGGTATTTCAAACTCTAAAAAAATCTCTGTGTATAAATTACAAGAGCAAACATTCCTGTGATCTTAAAGAGTCTTTATTATTTGATGGATATTGTCACATGACATTATAGATATTGTGTTCTCCAGCCTGTTACCAACATAAGGTTCAATATCCCAGTCTGTCATGGGGTGCTAGAGGGCATAGCATGTGTAGTCTGCCCATCCGTCAAGGTCCCAGTAACTCTGCAGGTTACACAGTGCTGCCTTCTGGATGACGTCTTTTTCAGAATCGTTCAACAGAATTTATTAATTACTGCTCACTGCTTTCTTAGCACTGTCCCACCTATTTGTAATTAGTTACCTGGCCTTCCACAAATATTGGCACCCCTGGTAAACAGAAACAAAGTGGGCTTGAAAGATAAATGTATTTATTATATAAACTGTCACTCTGTCATCCGTCATTGTAAGTAATACCAGAGAACACAGCAGTGATGACCAACACAAGTCAGGAAATGGCTACTAAACCATTTTAAATGTCCATTTATAAGCTTCAAGCAAAGATGTTAAAAATCTGCTGAGAACAGGTTCTATGTTCAAACTGATGGTTCAGGCACACAACAAATCTTAAAGGATCATAGATGGAGAATTGCAGCTTGGGGGTCAAAACATCTCCCAAACTACAATAAGACACAACCCACATGACTGCAAACACTGTGAGGGGGTTGCCAGGAGAAAGCCCCTTCTGTTGAAAAACCAACAAACCAACTCAAAACTCAAACTACAGTTTTAAAGATGGTTCTACAGCCAGAGAGAATTTAAATTGAGATAGATGCTTTTCGATAACAAACTCCAGATTTAATTAACCATGCAAAAAACCTCATCACCACTGTGAAGAATGGTGGTGGATCTGTGATGTTGTGGGGCTGGTTTTCTTCCAAAAAACCTATACACTTCATTTAGATATATCAAAGACTCCATCTAGTACCAGTAGAAATAGAAGAAGACCTGACTGCCTCATACAGGAAGCTTAAACTGGTTTGTGGTTAGATCTTCTAGCAGGACAATAATCCAAAGCACACCACAAAATCAACACAAAAATAGTTTACTGACCACAGAATTAAGGTCTTACCAAGGCCATGCCAGTACCCCGTAGAAAACCTGTGGCTGAGCTGAATAGGTGAGTCCAGAAGCATGAACCATAGAAGGATTTGGAGAGATTGTCCATGAAGGAATGGTTTCAGTCGCTTGCAATATTTCTCCAGTCTCATTAAGCATTAGAGGAGAAGACTCCGAGCTGTTACTTGTGCTAGAGAGGCTGCACACAGTATTAAAAAAGACTTGTCAACAACTGTGGCACATATAGATTTGAGAACAAAAATGTAATCCTTGTACTTTAAATATTGTGAATGTAAAATTAAAAGGATCAGCACTACAGAATGTTTAACCAGCCTGACGTTTATCATCGGTACCAATATCTCTGGAGGGCACTATATCAGCCCTCTTTTTTCAGGCAATCAAATCTAGACACATTTTTAAAACAGCACAAACAGGTTATGTGGTTCGGATGCAATCAGTGTGCACATCTGACAGGTTTAAGTGTGAGCAAGCTGTTGTTGTGTACCTGGTGGGCTCTGGCAGTGCTGCTGCACGGAGGGTCGAGAGCGTGTGGTTCTGAAGACGAGTTGCAGCTCCGGTGCCAAGGTTCTGGCTGGTGGAGCTCAGGCGCAGGTGCCTTCCCCTGCCCCCGCGCGCCACCGCCTGCCAAACAGTTGTCGGACCCAGTGGGTGCTTGAGTGTGTCACCATCCTCCATCATGAGTGTGTGGGGTTGTGTGTGTGTGTGAGAGATGCTGGCCTGAACAGCGTAGTGTGGGTTGCTGACTCTGTGTGTGTGTGTGTGTGTGTATGCATGTTGGAAACAGGCTGCCAACTACAAAAGTGGGTTTGTGTGCGCCTTTACTGTGTTAATGTGTCACACACAGTAGGAGTCAGGGCGCATCTGTGCTTGGCATGAGAACTGGGCGCGGACTGGCAACGGCTCCAGGAAGGCATGAGCTATATGGGCCTCGTATTTTTCTGGAGTATACAGGCTGCAGTTACAGGGTTACGAGGCTTATGTACATTCTAGAGGGATATAAAGATGAAATAAATCTTCTTCATTATTCAAGACGCCTATAATAATAAACGGCGGTCTGACACTGGGTTCTGACAGTGTTGTAAAATATTTTTAAGAGACATGTCCCTGTATTTGGACGCATCGAATTAATCGCCACGTGCGACGTGAACCAGCTCTGTTAATGACCCTCCAGATGATTAATGATGTAACATGATAAATAAATGTGCTGTTTGAGCACTTGAATGGTGAAAAAGTGCCACCTGCTGGCAAACAGTGTACCTGCAATCTCAGTCTTCAGCCTGAGAGCAAACGCAGTCTCATTCTGTCTTGCATTACTTACATTAACATGATTAGGTATCGTATTAGTCTTCTGCGGGACTTATTTAGCCTGTTTGTGTTCATTTGTATAGGCATGGATTGCAATATTATGTCTAATGACTAGAGATTTGAGATTGGAAGCATAAGCGCCTCACTTAAAAGGGCACGTCCTATATTTTTCTTGTGTTATTACTTTTCCACCTGAGGTTTCAACAAAGGACTGTAAACACAGAACTGCAGCTTCTTTCTGTTGACAAAACAGTCAAAATATTGAATACAAAATACATTGTGTAGTCCGGTTTATGGTGTAGTTTATTTTATACAAAACATCAAAGCATATTAATATCACAAGTGTTCCCAAACTTTTGAACAGTAGCAAAAGAATCAAGAAAATCAAGAGCGAATTTTGATTGAGGGTGTATAAAATCACTGAACACAGCACATCATCTATCAGCTATAGATTGCATAAGGCCTTATGCAGAACACTACAGAAACATACTGAACAGTCCTTCACCATGTACATATCACGTGGCCTCTTTTCTACTTGTATAAGACGAAGTACATGCCTTGCTCTTTCTCTGCTCAAATCCTTTCCCTTCTACGTCTTTACTCCACCACTGACAGCCTTGCACTTCACCTTGAGCCCAACCCGAGTATGTTACGCTGACTAGAACGTATGTATTTGCAGCTTTTGTGTCAAGTCAAGGCAGCTTTGCTTTCCAAGCGCACGCAAACAAGAGTGAGGTAATCCGCTCACTCACAGCAAAGCTGGAGAGGATCTCCTGCATGGACATATCGAGAGACTCCTGACAACTAGACTCTGCTAGACCACAGCCAGCATGTCCTGCACAGGCCTGGCTGCTTTAACTAGGTGCCATCCTAAAAGGCACCCACAGACTCTCACTTTGCCTGCAGAGCACTGGAGTGATGAAGCACCTGCTCAATGATGGTTTTCCACTCTCTGACCTCCTCCAAGTGTTTTCTATGCAGCTGTTGGCTCCTGGAGAAGTCCCCTATCTTCTCATTGCTCTCCGCTGGAGTAAGAAAGTAGCAAGATGAATACAATATACACTGAATGCATACAGCCGCCTTCACGAAGACTTCTTGAAAGTAGCCTGTTACTAGGTTTATGATGGAGTGGGGAACCTCTTGTAGGTCTTCAGAAGAAGGTGTAATGATTTCTGGGAACTAAAAACACATGTCTGTAATTTTTAGTTCAGTTGATTTACAATGGTGGAACCAAACAAGGCCTTCTGGAGGTCCTAGTTACATCACTGACTAGAAACAAGTGAACTTACTGAAGGATTTAAAGTAGCAAGCTTCAAAGAACACATACAGAAAGTCTGTGTTTAAATTAGATTGACCTAAAAAAGGTGTTACTTAAATGCTAACATACTATTAGAAATCTTATAGGGGGGGCTAACAGAAATTGCATTGCCTTAGAGGTGTGTTTTCACCTTTTAAGGCTTTTTTTAAACATCGCCTGAGCTGAAGCCTAGCTTTTATTTTCATGGATCATCACTGATGTTATAGCATAGAAGATCGGCCCCCAAATTTTTAATTTATTTTATTTTTTTTTTACAAAGTTAAAGCTCATCTTTAATCCTAATCTATTAGTTTTGGCTAAACATAATTTTAAAAAATATTTATAAATATATATTGTGATAGATTTCACAGGCATTTATACACATACTTGTGGAGACCACCCACATGTAATGGACCACAGAAACAACCACTCTAAAAATGTCTTGATATTAGATAAATAGATTAGATGTAATGTCTTTTGTTTCTTAATCCTGTCCCATTACACTTCATCCAACTCATCAAATGACTGTTAAGTCATATATGAACTGGATCAGGTTGGTTTGGGGTGGGGAATAGTCAAAACTGTGCAGGGCAGTGGGGTCCTCGGGAGCAGGATTAAGAAATGATGTACTAGTGAAGCCACTCGGGCAAGTTTTGATAGTGTCCTGATGCACAGATTGTGGAACTGGTAAGTGTTGTATAAACAAGAGCCATATGCTTTATGATCAATTCAGAGGAATGTACAATTTACCTATGAGATAGAGAGCGTAGGCAGACAGCGCCAGGCTGGCCAGCAGGATCACAGCCAGGCTGAGGATGAAGATGATGATGAGAATGGAATGGGCTTTAGTAGGCGATATATCACTGTGCCTGCCTTCATAATCCTCAGCCGAGCTAGCATCTGCTAACTGTGTAGCCGAAAGAGACCCTGGCAAAACAAAGGCCAAGAACGCTGACATTAGAACGGGAGTATACAGCAATGCTGAAGCCTGTTCTTCTCATGGAAATGAAAACATTGTCACAATGGCCATGATTCAGTACTAAATTCAGAGGGAAAGAGAGCTTTTTTGGTTCACTCCTTTCTAATCAAATCTAGACACCCATTTACAAAACAACACTAATGGATTAAGGGTAGCCACGGCATAATTAGTTGTAAAGGAAATTATGTTTATGAAACTCTAATGGTTATGGATGACTAATTATATTTAATCAAAGGCTTGGCATAAGACAAACAAAACAGTGGCGCTAGGCGCGTTGTGTAGGCTTTTTCCTGTGGGCATGCAAAGCATGGATAGCCTGTTTAGGAGTAAAAATAGACAGAACGAAAGTAGCGACTAAGGTTTACTAAAGGTGAAGCCACACAGAAGAGTTTGAGAAGTGGTGGGCACTTGAAAACTACATTTGTCCTTTATTAATTAGTATTAAACTTTACAATACAGTGATGACATTTAAAAAATGGGAAAAAAAACAATTTGTTATGTTTACATAATATCATCAGGTTATAATTTATATTTAAATTGACTACATGGATTCACTTAATAAATACAATAATTTACTGCCCATTAAACCCAACATATGGAAGCCAACAAATAAGGTTTTTTAACATGGCCTGGAAATATACAGAAATGAACCATTGGCCACCCAATATCTGTGGCACACTGTGGCATATGGTCTTGTTAATTGGACTGTAGCAGCAAGATGCAAAATCCAGGTGGTCTTGAGGGGGTCCAGGATCCCCCAATAAAATTCTTGGACTTTAAATAAAAAATAAAACTCTATGCTGAGATAGAAATTCAAAGAAATGTCATCATGTTGCTGCTTGGCCCACAGTAAGCTTCTGTCTTTGGTATTCTTGACTAGGGCTACAGCAATGGTCTGGCTCAAGGTGGTGCTGTAGCAGATTGCTTGGACCAGTTGGTCGTTCATAGACTTGTAACTGTCCAAAATACATCTAAAAAAACATACAGTATTCCAGAGTATACTTGTAAACAGGCCCAATTTCCCAGCTGAACACAGCATTTCTGGAAGGGAAATGTTAAACCAAACGTTTGGTTGCCATTCAGTCTAGCATCAGCACCGCTATGACAAATGACTTAGCAGTCAGCCAATGCTCCAGTAGCCAGCCAGCATGGAATCCCTGAATACCAGGGGACATTGCACATATTGCTGAGCAGTAAGTTGTCCACAATAATGTTTATGCGAGTGATGTTTCAAACTGATGTCCACATGACAGTCCAGAACCAGGGGTTTCCAGTAGAACATTACCCAGAACATCGCATTAACACCCACCGTATTGTCTTCTTCCCTCAATGCATCCTGGTGCCACCATTTCCCCAGCTTAACAGCACACACATACCTGGCCACTCACATAATATGAAAAAACAGGACTCATCAGACTATGTGACCTTCCATTGCTCCAAGTTCTGCTGCAGCTACACGGTCTCATACATAGCAGGATGTGATGCACGTTCCTCTGAACTGTCATTAAAAATGATTGTGCCACAGTAGCCCTTCTTCTGGTTAAAACCAGACAAGATAGCCACCCGTGCATTGATTCTACAGGTTTGCGCTTTGACCCTCCGTGGACCACTGCAGATGCTGACCACTGCTGACCAGGAGCAAAACACACGTCTTACTGTTTCGGACACACAGACGTCTGGCTGTAACGATCTGTCAAAGTCACTCAGGTCTTCACGCCTGCGCACTTCTCCTGCATCCAACTCACTAATCACGAGAACCACTGTTCATTATCTCAGACCTTCACATGCACTATTGTTGTGAGATGATTATAATCATGTTTTATGGTTTTATATGTATTATGAGCTTTGATCTTTTATTGTGTCTTGCAGTGATACAGCTCACCCATGTTTGTGATTTCCTGGTTAACTCTCCTCGGTCCTTCTGCGCTTGGTCTGGTTGTGACCAGCGGGCTGATTGGAGGGACTGAAACAAATGAGAAGATGAGAGTCTGAACATGTACAGTCCTGTATAGACAACCTTATTTATTCAAGACAAAACAGCAACTATAACAACAACAATTTTTAGTATGTTGTATTTTATCTGCCAAGATGTCGTTCCACAAGTTCAGTCTTAGAGCTTGCTTGCATTTGTTGCTTCCTACCATCTAAATATTCCCAAACACATTCAGTAATGACCATCTCCTTTTCTTAGTAAGGGCTAATTGACAGCTAAACATCCTTTCATAGTGCTGAGCTGTCTTCTCACACTGGAAGGATGGACAGAAACACCTGTGTTTCTTTTTCAGATCTGAAGCAAAAGAGTGTTCTTTTTTATTTTATACAAGTTTAGAAATTCCTGCTTTCAGAAATATCTCTTTAATTCAATGTCTAAATTTAAATAGAAATAAAGTAATTTCTAATATTTTATGCAGTACTGAAGAACACATAAGCCATAAAAAGGCATACAAAGGTTTCACAGAATTAAAGAATTAAGAAATATTAATTATTTCAATTATTCAATTATTAGCACAGCGCAGAATTATCAATATTGTCCATTAATTGCATTTTTAAAAATCATTAGCGTCAAGTCGATGATTTGATGATTTTTTTAAACTGATATTGAACATGTACCCCATTTCTGAACTCCTTTTGTACACGTAAAATAATGGATAACAGCTCAGAATTCCCATATTGGTGCATCTCGACTGGCAGTGTCTTCTCAAATGTCACTGTTGGACAGTTCAATTTGTGTGATTTTCAGTTTTGTCACTATTTTGTGTTCATATTTAAGATCATAAGATTCATATTCATATTGTTTAAGACTCTACTGAATGTGTAAAGACATTTTGTATAGTATCATAATTTGACTGATAATCATAATGGTCAGTAAACACTGTTTACTTGAAAATGATTTCGACTGATATTATCGGTTATCAGAATGTTTAGCTATCCAAAATCATCATTGGTGATCATTTACATAGGGGTCACAAAATAAGATACAACAGCGGACCTACTCTCAGAGTAAAACATGCTGTCTCTGAATTAGAGCAGTTTTAAAAAAATTCCAGTTAATTAACATGAAAATGTGCTTATCAGAATGATTGCACTCCTTAGATCAGTGCACATTACTGTATGCACACTGAAGACTGCTTTCTGCGGCTGATAGAGGATTCTTTCTTTCCACACGTATTTAAATGTCGATTGAAATTTAGCAACTGATTCTGGCTGCTGATCAGCATCCTTTTTCTGTGAGAGAGCGTGAATTATTGCACTTGGCTGGGGTGCATAATGACTTGTTGATTATCCCTTGGGTGGGATCTGATCATTGCTTCAGAATTTAAACCTTTTTCATATTAGCTGTCACGCACAGCGTCTCGAGACCAAAGGGAGCTAATTATACTGCTGTGGATGTGACAGAAATGTGGGTGGCAGATCCCAGGCCATCCCTTGAGAGCACAGCTGAACAATCGAGTGAAATGTGTGCGCCACCCTGTGCTCTGGGTCTATTTTAAAGACACCCAGCTTTAGCGGGCCTGTTACTAAATTATACCACATCCCAAGCGCACCGGCAGCAATGTCAGTGCTGTGATTAAAAGCCAGAGACAGCACTGGTGCCTCAGCTCTGAGGGCAGAGATGACTGTGGTTTGTTAAGCTGCTGCTGATAAGCAGAGCGGTCTGGGCATCTGAGGCCGCAGCAAGATTCCGTAACAAAGCGCCTGTAATCTCGGCATCAATTTTTCATGCTGACGGGCTCGGGCCTGAGGGTGGGCCACTTGTGGGAGGAGAGAGGAAGCAGGCAGGGAGGAAGCAGGCCTTTCGCTGGCTCACACTGTGCCGTAGCGCCTGATTTATGGAAGACGGCGCACGGGCAGCTGTTTGGGAGACGCGGGAGTCAGTGGTGGTTTTACTTTCTGCTTCTAAAACTGCACTCTCAGTGTTGTTTAAAACATTCTCATTAATTCTGCACATAAACGGATAATGGCTAGTGACGTTCACTCAGTCAGGTTACTTATGAAAAGTTCAGCTGGATTTGTACTTTGCTGTGAGTATCCTCAAATGAACTGGTCACTCAGGTTCACCTCCACTTTTCATGTTGAGTTACTGATTCTATGTTTGGGTTTAAGCATGTTTTCACAGTAACCAGATTCATCAGCTGAAGACCTCTCAGTCAAGGGCGTAGATTAGCTCTCGACATTGAAGAGGACCTATGAATCTACCCTGAGCCACACCCCGCCCTACCCCGCACATGTTATTACTAATATATATGATATTCTGCATGCTTTCTAACTATTCTGAATAACAATTCATAATTTAATTCATGAATTATATGATGTTAAATTAATGACTGACAAAGAAGTAGATTAGACTTCAGTTTACTTCAGCCATAGTGCAAATGACCAGGTCTCATATATCAGTAGTAATAAAAGTTGATGGAGCTGCATAATCTCCACAAAACCAACAAAGTAACAATCACAGAAAAACAATCTCTCTCAATGTGTCAATCAAAGTACAAGACAGATCTTCATCCAGATAGTGTTCCAGTTTCAAACCAATAAGCAGTGAGTTTACATCTAAAGACTTATTAACTTTACTTCAGCCATAGTACAACCAAAACAGGTCTCTGATGTAGAGAGTTACAGCTGAAGTTAGACATGCTACTAAACTGTAAGAGAACTGACAGTTGACAGTTTGTTGTGCAGTTCATTTCTAAACCATGTTCTTCACAGCTACAGATGAAGTTAGCCTGCTGTATGCTGTGCGCCAAAGCCTAGCATCACCATTAACCTTATTATGATGGACACATTTTATCAGACTTGCACGTTTCTTTAAAAAATGCCTCCTTGTGTCTATCCTCTTCTTTTTAGCTGCCATCCTCACTCGCTTTTGACACCCATGTGTCTCCCACACTACACATGAGACTTGCACAGTAAAGGCGCGTTCAAAATCGCCTACTAGTCAGTAGGTACTAGATTAGAGTCAGTACGTACTGCTCAAGTGGCAGACTAGTAGGTAATTTCAATAGGTGAGTTTTAGTAGCCACACAAGCTCGTACGTACTACGTCCACCGTATTGCCAGCATCCTGTGACGCAAGACGTCAGACCACCACCGTAAAAGTTCTGCTATTCATTTAAAAGCTCCGTTTACTGACAGATTTAGATGCTTTTTGTGACACTGATCTGCGATTTTGTCTGAATATGTACTTACACGGTGTCGAGCTGTAGCTCAGAGAAGATGAAACGGGAGGAA
Source organism: Megaleporinus macrocephalus (assembly GCA_021613375.1). Taxonomy (NCBI): domain Eukaryota; kingdom Metazoa; phylum Chordata; class Actinopteri; order Characiformes; family Anostomidae; genus Megaleporinus; species Megaleporinus macrocephalus. The sequence goes on from CM038702.1 coordinate 16,040,612, forward strand.
TGTAATCATTGTTTACCTCAGCAGTAGCGCTAACTTCTGTAGTGGCAGTTCACTAGCTGTTGCTGAGTACACACAGCCGACGTTCCGCTTTTCACAGTTTTTTCCCTTTGCTTTAAATTCATCCGCGGCTCCAGGTGAATTATGGGATAGGGCAGTGTGCTGTGTTAGCCTACATAAAAATGGTTGCTGATTCAGGTCATCCGGGTACCATTTGCCTACTACTTGATGTCTACTGAGTATTCAGACATACTAGCCATGCTCGCCTACTGAGTAGTAGGCAAGTACATGATTTCAGACACACCTTACGTCTCGCATATGATTGGAAAGTCATACGAGAGTCTCACATGACAGCAGGGATATGCACAGCCAATCAAAATGGCCATATGCGTTGGAAAATGTGATTTAACCTATTCTGCACCTCTAGGTTAATTAGACGTTGGCAGATCGGGGGGGGTTTCAGAGGGGAAAAAATTATTGGTGGGGACAGTTCAATGATCTCTGGATATTGGTGGGGACACGTCACTTCTGTCCATGCTAATTCTACGCCCTTGCCCTCAGTTAAAATATGTATATGTTTTCTTTGATGAACGATATTTTAGTAGAAATGTGTCTGACCCATAAAACTGGACTTTTGTCTTTGTAGGCGAGCATATCAACATTCATAAAAGAGTTTGCGTTGCATTTTATGCTATTTTTTATTGCAACATTTGGACAAGATTGTTTGACAGTGTGACATCAGAGCACGCTTCCCCGAGCTTTATTTAGTTCCTAAAACAGGTTTCTAGTTGTGGCATTAGTGATTGCAGGCTGTGTTAAAAGCTGGAGCAGGTTAGCTCAGTACTGTGTTTAAGAGTTTTAGCTACCGTCATCCAGGTTTGGGTGCTAATCCATAACCCCTGGTGGGACTGGGGATTTGCTTTTCTACTCTGGCTGCCTAGTCAGTTCTAAATAAATTGTCTGCACTTCTTCTGTGAACCCCCTCACACTACACACTAGAGAAAACTGCAGTTGTGCTGTGCATTGTGTCTCAACATGGCCAGCTTTGTAGAGAGAGGTGTGGATTATTTTCACAACCCCCTCTCCTTTCACCCCTCATCACTCACTAGCAGCGAGTCAGAACAGTGTTCAAGTTAATTTGAGAAAAGAGTTACAGGGGGGAAAAAAAATATGGATTAAGTTAAACAAGATCAGTCAACTTGCATTCTGCTGATGGACTGTCCACTAGGGGGCCTACAGAAAGAGGCTACTTTCGTTCTCTTCTATTGACTCAGCACCTGGACTGCTTCCCAGCTGGCAAGCTTTAGCTCAGTTTTAATACAAAAGGTCTGAAGAACAGCACCTTATCAGGTTCAGTTACTACACTGATAAAAGCTGGAAATACTAAGAAGTCCCACTTTTATTTGTACATTGTTATTTAAATGCACTGCCACCTTTACGTGAGCGTGCCTTTAGGCTGCTCCAGCCACCTCTGACTTTGCAGCATATTACTTACTAAAGCCAGTTCCTTTCAGATGCCTCGAGGGTCTCTTTACCTCTTTATAAGCCAGCACCTTAACAAATAACAATGGTGTAAATAAACAAAGAGCAAAGGAGCCAAACATTTTCTGAGGGAACTGGCTGGAGAGTGGGTCATCATTCTTCCAGCTTAATAGTTCCTTACTGTCTTAATAGCGTAGGAGCAGAGGTGGAAAATACTGACTACTGACTATACTTAAGTTTTATTTGGGAGGATTTGTACTTAACCTGAGCATTTGTATTTAATCACATTTCCCATTTAAAAGAACTTTAAATCTTTCATAGTTCTGTGCATTTGATTTTGTTGTGCTTACAAAACACATAAGCGAATTCATATCAGTGCAAAATAAAAATTAACACAACTGTATTGATTTGTCTATGTGGGAAAACAAGTAGCACTAAGGTTCTCATTTTAATGCAGACACCCTGTATAACAATTTATAACAAAGTATGTTTTTTGGTTCCATAGTTAACATAAAATCATTTTTACACTATTTCTTTACTCTTTCCACACGTCATTGAGATGCAGACTAACCCCTACGGAAAGTCCTGTTTGTTTTATTTTATTCTTTTCTTCAGAATGAAGTATTGTTTGCAAGTTTTCTGTATTATAGGTTAAACGGTCTATATTATTTTAGGGTTCACGATAATATAACAGATACATGTGGCGGATTACTTTGATTCAGAGTAGATTACCAGGTTCTAGGCCTTCAGGGCACAACTCCTGTTATTTTTAGCTCCCTATCACCAAAGTTCATGGAAACAGGTGTGTCAACTAACTTACATAACAGTTTCAAGATCTAACAATACAGGCCAGAGTCTGGAGGTTGGTCTGTGGCATGATGATGTTAATGAAGATCTCTGCAAACTAAGTGTGCAGATGGACAGGGCTCTGTTTGAATACAGACCGGGTCATTGCAGACTGATGTCACAGAAGAATTTAAGATCCAATCTCTCGACTCTCTTCACTTGGTGTAATACATTTACATCATCACTTTGTTATAGACTGTATTTTTATGCTCACTAGTTATCATACGCTTTAATCACTTCACACTCTGTTTAATGGTGTAATCCTGAGGGCCCCAAACAACTCTCTCTGTGCCTGTTGCTCTGTTTGTACTGCATATTGGTTTTCATAGGCAGGTCAAAAGGTCGGTTTGCTGAGACAAGTGAAAGACCAAGAACGTGCAGTCCACATGGACTTCATGATATGTTTTGTGGAAAAATCCCATAATCTGTATTGAACACCTCCTACAGATAACAACCTTGTGTGAAAGATCAATCAGTGGGCCCAAAAAGTATTTGGATAGTTGTAAACTTTTAGCAAGCTTTAAGTTCTTTACATAAAAAGCTTAACAAAATGACTGCTGACAGATACTTTGTGTGGAGAAAGTTTGGAGGAGAATTCTAACAATGCTGCAGTAAGGGCTCCTTAAAGTGCAGAGGTACAAACATCAGTTCAGAGCTGTGGGGTCAGTGAGCTAGTGTCCATTGATGGTAACATGAATTCGGAAATGTAGGAAGAGATATTAGGTGGTGCAGACCTGCAGACAATCAACCTACTACATTTTTAACTAGTGTGCAAAGGTCTTAATCCTTCTTTGGCCACTGTATGTCATTCTTTTCAGTTAGGTCTATCTGTCAGTCATCAAGACTCGGACAAATCTGGGAGCAGTTTATTAAATGCTGGGTACAAGTTATTAAATGCTACATGACTGTCCATGATCCGCTATCTAATTTTTGCTCAAGGCCTTGAGAAACACATTAAAAGGACACATTAGACATTCTGGGTTTTAATTTTATTCCTTATTATTGATTCCAACCCTTTGAACTGTGCTGGATTTAACCTGTGTATAAGAAGGTGATAGTGAAGTGTGAAAAATAGCACCCCAGGGGGGTTAGAGTCTGTTGGGACACTCACTTGTGGGCAGGTCTTTTAGGTCAGTGCACACCTTCATTTTGTGTAGATCATTCAACGAATCTGCTGCGTACAGTCTCCGTTCCTGGCCCAGGAAGTCCAGGTCCAGAGAAATCTCCTTCATTCTCTCCCTCAGATACACCAGCCTGAAGAGCTGAGAGCACAGAAGATCTTAAGTCCACAAACTAAACAATGTTCTACTAAACTGTATACTGTGGGGATCCATCATTAGCACATTACATGGTGACTAGGTCAAATGTAAAAAGCTGTATAAATTAAACACAAAATGAGCTTTTTTGTAACGTTTCCTTTGTAATAACTTTTTTTATGGTGGTTGTCAATCAAAATAGTTGCCAATATAAGAGCTCCACTTACCATATAAGAGTACTTTGTAGTTCTATAATTACAGACAGTAGTTCATCTGTTTCTCTGCCTACTTTGTTAATTCTCCCGACCCCCCTATTCTTTACTCTGTTCATCCATGGGCAGGACCCCCCAGGATCTCCACAGAGCAAGTACTATTTGGGTGGTGGGGTGTTAGTGTGTGTTGCGCTGGCACGAGTGGATCAGATCAGACACTGCAGCGCTGCTGGAGTGTTTAAACACTCACCGTGCACTCGACTAGGCACTTATTAGACTTTGAACTATATCGTCACTGAACAAAAACATACTTTACTTTCAGTGTAAGTCAATGGAACCAGAATTTTTTCCAAGATGTTTCTATTGGTTTATTCATCATGAAATTTTTACACAATGTAAATGATCATTAGTGTGTTCAAATGATGTATAAAACTCCAATAATCAAATAACATGATTTGCATGGGCTTAATGGCTATTTATTTGCTAACTTTAACCCCCATATGCTAAATTCAGCAAACAAACAGTAACTGTTCAGGGAGATGTGCAGGAATGTGTTCTCTGTGTAGGATGTGACTTAGTAATACAATAAAAATGTAATTTGACTGTTTTTTAACTATTCCCAGCATTTAGCACATTCACTGTAGAAATCACTGTAGAAGATTGTACCTTCGTACATGTGTAATCACATCATATACACAGACCAGTCAGAATATCATGAGCACCCCTTGTATCTGAACTCTTGGTAGTTGTTGTCAGTGTCACAGATTATACAGATGGACCAAACAATATCCAGCCAACAGCGTACTGTGTGCAGTGTCCTCTGAGCACTGATGAAGGACTAGAGGATGACCAACACACTGTGCAGCAATGAGCTACTCAAAGGTGTCAAAAATATTCACATTCATTAGAAGTATAAACACTATGGTGAAGAAATGCTTCTGTAGAATTTGAAGTATCAACTTAAGCTTTTTACTCCAGTAAAATTGTAAAAGTACTGCTTTCAAAAGTACGTTTTTCCCCAAAAACCCCATTCTTCTAAAAGCCATAAAGTCTATAACGTTATATTAAAATGTTAATTTTAACATTTGGGATGTGCTAGGCTTCCTGTTTTAGCAGCATATACGGCCATTGAACATGAATGTAGTTTAGTACAATGTAAATATATTAAAGAAGCATATCTGTGTACTACTGAACATTAACATGTTTCATGGAGCAGAAGATATGATGACTAGTTGTCTATAAGTATTGTAATGGAGCTTCAAAGAGATCTTATCAATAATCTTTACTGGAATGTAAATGTACATGAATGAAAACAAGCTGAAATGAAATAGGAGTAACAAGGTTATGTTTAAAATGTAAGTAGTAGAAAGTACAGATAATGGAGTGTAAATGTAAGAAGTAGAAAGTACTGATAATGGAGTGTAAATGTAAGGAGTAGAAAGTACTGATAATGGAGTGTAAATGTAAGGAGTAGAAAGTACAGATAATGGAGTGTAAATGTAAGGAGTAGAAAGTACAGATAATGGTGTGTAAATGTAAGGAGTAGAAAGTACTGATAATGGAGTGTAAATGTAAGGAGTAGAAAGTACTGATAATGGAGTGTAAATGTAAGGAGTAGAAAGTACAGATAATGGTGTGTAAATGTAAGGAGTAGAAAGTACTGATAATGGAGTGTAAATGTAAGGAGTAGAAAGTACTGATAATGGAGTGTAAATGTAAGGAGTAGAAAGTACTGATAATGGAGTGTAAATGTAAGGAGTAGTAGTAAAAAGTAATAAAAATAATTACAAGCATAAATAACCAAATTTTTTACTTAAGTAGGGTAACAAAGTATTTGACAGTGAGCTACTGTCTCTGACTTTACATCTACAAGGTTGACCGACAAGCTAGGAGTGTCAAATAGAGTGGAAATTGAGTGGACTCAGTCCAGCAGCACTGCTGTGTCTGATCCAATTGTGTCAGTAGAACTCACTAACACATCACCACCGCATCAGAGTCACTGCAGTGCTGACAATGATCTATCACCCAAATAATACCTGCTCTGTGGTGGTCCTCTGGGGACGCAGACAATTGAAGAACAGGGTAAAACGGGACTGACAATGTATGCAGAGAACGATACAGACTACAGTCTGATGTTGTAGAACTACGAAGTCCATCTGTATAATCTGTGGAACTGATAACATCTAGTATAGATACAATAGGTGGTCATAATATACTGGACTGTACAGGAAGTTAAGAAGGTTGTTGCCCTTTTCTGTAAAGTTACTGTTTCAGAGAAGCTTGTTTGTTTTGTGACAATATGCTTTTGGTGAAAATTCAAACATCAAACCGAGGCAAGGCGTCCCGAAATTTTTGGCAGGCAGCGTACTTCATTGTGACTGTACTTAACCCACACTGTACACACACGTAGGAAGCATGCATGTGTGTGTGTTTGTGTCTGTATGGTTGGGAAGCTCCCAGCTGGCACGGCCTGTCAAGGTGATATGGGGGGAATGTAACGTCTCCCTGCATTTGTCTGATAGACAGCTGTGCCCTCCTGACACTCTCTCTCGCTCTCTTTCTCTCTCTCTGGGAAATAACAGCTATGAGGCTGAATGCACTGAGCACATTTGCCCCACAGAAAAAGCCCCTGTGTTAGAATTCACAGCTGTAAAGTGCACAGCGCCGTGTCCATTTATAAGCTGGCCTTTCACCTTCGATAAAATAGGCCTCTTCACAGCGTTAATGTCACTCACATCATAAAAAAAACAAAAACGGCTGCAATACATAACAGGCTGGACAAGTCGTGTGGGCCGAAGTACAAATAAGGTCTAAGCTTCACAAATACCAGGTTCTGTTTCAGTAGGTAGCAACCAGTACTTTACTGAAAACGCAATACATTCAGAACATGATTTTACTGCAGGGTCCATTTACACACTGCCTGGCAGATCTTTCTAAGTTCACTTCTTTTATTAATGGTCCTTAAATATTGTGCTTTGCAGCTTTTAAAACTGAAGTGAGCTATGAAAAAACATGGTATAAGCACAGTGCTAAGAATAATTTATAATATGTAAATCAGCTTTTCTATATAATATTAGTAAGCCACTTTCACAACAGCTGTGGGAATTTACTACAAATAAAAATTGGTGTCTAAGCAGAAAGTAAACCAATTATAAAATAAATTGAATAAAACACTGATTAGTTATTCATTATTTTCTGAATGAAATTGGTACTTCTTGCCTACTTCATTCTTATTAGTCAGTCCAGCTGTACTAGATGTTAAGTAATATACCCATTAATAAAATCACTATTTATTGTGTTCGTGTTAGTTGTTTAATTCAGGTATGTGCAAAACACTGGGCAAAAATGAAGTGATGGCTCCGCACAGTTCTAAATGCATTCAGTAGTTTATTCTGTTACAATGCATAAAACAATGTATTCATACATGTTTGTTTACTTCATTCATACTGTGCTTCACTATTACTGGTTGGCAGTTTCCTTCATGTAATTATTGCTTATCATTAAAAGATCTTAATGTTTTTGCTCTCTGATTGCTTGTTTACCCATAATCCTTCAAGCAAAAATATGTCCATTACTGAGGAGATTATGAGTTTAATTATTCCTCAAATGTTCTCAGAAATGCTGAGGTAAATAATTGGCCTATCAGTCTACTGTGTGTGAGTTCAGTAACACTGAGATTAATAACTGATCACATTGATTTATTAGTCTACTCAGACTTTAGTAGAGCTCAGTAACACTGAGATTAATAACTGATCACATTGATTTATCAGTTTACTCAGACTTTAGTAGAGCTCAGTAACACTGATATTAATAACTGATCACATTGATTTATTAGTCTTCTCAGGCTTTAGTAGAGCTCAGTAACACTGATATTAATGACTGATCACATTGATTTATTAGTCTACTCAGGCTTTAGTAGAGCTCAGTAACACTGATATTAATAACTGATCACATTGATTTATTAGTCTTCTCAGGCTTTAGTAGAGCTCAGTAACACTGATATTAATAACTGATCACATTGATTTATTAGTCTACTCAGGCTTTAGTAGAGCTCAGTAACACTGATATTAATAACTGATCACATTGATTTATTAGTCTACTCAGGCTTTAGTAGAGCTCAGTAACACTGATATTAATAACTGATCACATTGATTTATTAGTCTTCTCAGGCTTTAGTAGAGCTCAATAACACTGATATTAATAACTGATCACATTGATTTATCAGTCTACTCAGGCTTTAGTAGAGCTCAGTAACACTGAGATCAATAACTGATCACATTGATTTATCAGTCTACTCAGGCTTTAGTAGAGCTCAGTAACACTGAGATCAATAACTGATCACATTGATTTATCAGTCTACTCAGGCTTTAGTAGAGCTCAGTAACACTGATATTAATAACTGATCACATTGATTTATCTGTCTACTCAGGCTTTAGTAGAGCTCAGTAACACTGATATTAATAACTGATCACATTGATTTATAAGTCTACTTAGACTTTAGTAGAGCTCAGTAACACTGATATTAATAACTGATCACATTGATTTATTAGTCTACTCAGGCTTTAGTAGAGCTCAGTAACACTGAGATCAATAACTGATCGCACTGATTTATCGGTCTACTCAGGCTTTAGTAGAGCTCAGTAACACTGAGATCAATAACTGATCACATTGATTTATCAGTCTACTCAGGCTTTAGTAGAGCTCAGTAACACTGATATTAATAACTGATCACATTGATTTATCAGTCTACTCAGGCTTTAGTAGAGTTCAGCAACACTGAGATTAATAACTGATCACATTGATTTATCAGTCTACTCAGGCATTAGTAGAGCTCAGTAACACTGATATTAATAACTGATCACATTGATTTATCAGTCTACTCAGGCTTTAGTAGAGCTCAGTAATACTGATATTAATAACTGATCACATTGATTTATCAGTTTACTCAGACTTCAGCAGAGCTCAGTAACACTGAGATTAATAACTGATCACATTGATTTATCTGTCTACTCAGGCTTTAGTAGAGCTCAGTAACACTGATATTAATAACTGATCACATTGATTTATCAGTTTACTCAGACTTCAGCAGAGCTCAGTAACACTGATATTAATAACTGATCACATTGATTTATTAGTCTTCTCAGGCTTTAGTAGAGCTCAGTAATACTGATATTAATAACTGACCACATTGATTTATCAGTCTACTCAGACTTTAGTAGAGCTCAGTAACACTGATATTATAAAACTGATCACATTGATTTATCAGTTTACTTAGACTTTAGCAGAGCTCAGTAACACTGAGATTAATAACTGATCACATTGATTTATTAGTCTACTCAGACTTTAGTAGAGCTCAGTAACACTGAGATTAATAACTGATCACATTGATTTATCAGTCTACTCAGGCTTTAGTAGAGCTCAGTAACACTGAGATTAATAACTGATCACATTGATTTATTAGTCTACTCAGGCTTTAGTAGAGCTCAGTAACACTGATATTAATAACTGATCACATTGATTTATTAGTCTACTCAGGCTTTAGTAGAGCTCAGTAACACTGATATTAATAACTGATCACATTGATTTATCAGTCTACTCAGGCTTTAGTAGAGTTCAGCAACACTGAGATCAATAACTGATCACATTGATCTATCAGTCTACTTAGGCTTTAGTAGAGTTCAGTAACACAGATTAATAACTGATCACATTGATTTATCAGTTTACTCAGACTTTAGTAGAGCTCAGTAACACTGATATTAATAACTGATCACATTGATTTATCAGTTTACTCAGACTTCAGCAGAGCTCAGTAACACTGATATTAATAACTGATCACATTGATTTATCAGTCTACTCAGGCTTTAGTAGAGCTCAGTAACACTGATATTAATAACTGACCACATTGATTTATCAGTCTACTTAGGCTTTAGTAGAGCTCAGTAACACTGATATTAATAACTGATCACATTCATTTATCAGTCTACTCAGGCTTTAGTAGAGCTCAATAACACTGATATTAATAACTGATCACATTGATTTATCAGTCTACTCAGACTTCAGCAGAGCTCAGTAACACAGATTAATAACTGATCACATTGATTTATCAGTCTACTCAGGCTTTAGTAGAGCTCAGTAATACTGATAATAATAACTGACCACATTGATTTATCAGTCTACTCAGACTTTAGTAGAGCTCAGTAACACTGATATTATAAAACTGATCACATTGATTTATCAGTTTACTTAGACTTTAGCAGAGCTCAGTAACACTGAGATTAATAACTGATCACATTAATTTATTAGTCTACTCAGACTTTAGTAGAGCTCAGTAACACTGAGATTAATAACTGATCACATTGATTTATCAGTCTACTCAGGCTTTAGTGCAGCTCAGTAACACTGAGATTAATAACTGATCACATTGATTTATTAGTCTACTCAGGCTTTAGTAGAGCTCAGTAACACTGATATTAATAACTGATCACATTGATTTATCAGTCTACTCAGGCTTTAGTAGAGTTCAGCAACACTGAGATCAATAACTGATCACATTGATTTATCAGTCTACTTAGGCTTTAGTAGAGTTCAGTAACACAGATTAATAACTGATCACATTGATTTATCAGTTTACTCAGACTTCAGTAGAGCTCAGTAACACTGAGATTAATAACTGATCACATTGATTTATCAGTCTACATAGGCTTTAGTAGAGCTCAGTAACACTGAGATTAATAACTGATCACATTGATTTATTAGTCTACTCAGGCTTTAGTAGAGCTCAGTAACACTGATATTAATAACTGATCACATTGATTTATCAGTCTACTCAGGCTTTAGTAGAGTTCAGCAACACTGAGATCAATAACTGATCACATTGATTTATCAGTCTACTTAGGCTTTAGTAGAGTTCAGTAACACAGATTAATAACTGATCACATTGATTTATCTGTCTACTCAGGCTTTAGTAGAGCTCAGTAACACTGATATTAATAACTGATCACATTGATTTATCAGTCTACATAGGCTTTAGTAGAGCTCAGTAACACTGAGATTAATAACTGATCACATTGATTTATCAGTCTACTCAGGCTTTAGTAGAGCTCAGTAACACTGATATTAATAACTGATCACATTGATTTATCAGTCTACTCAGACTTCAGCAGAGCTCAGTAACACAGATTAATAACTGATCACATTGATTTATCTGTCTACTCAGGCTTTAGTAGAGCTCAGTAATACTGATATTAATAACTGATCACATTGATTTATCAGTCTACTCAGACTTTAGTAGAGCTCAGTAACACTGATATTAATAACTGATCACATTGATTTATCAGTTTACTTAGACTTTAGCAGAGCTCAGTAACACTGAGATTAATAACTGATCACATTGATTTATTAGTCTACTCAGGCTTTAGTAGAGCTCAGTAACACTGATATTAATAACTGATCACATTGATTTATCAGTCTACTCAGGCTTTAGTAGAGTTCAGCAACACTGAGATCAATAACTGATCACATTGATTTATCAGTCTACTTAGGCTTTAGTAGAGTTCAGTAACACAGATTAATAACTGATCACATTGATTTATCAGTTTACTCAGACTTCAGTAGAGCTCAGTAACACTGAGATTAATAACTGATCACATTGATTTATCAGTCTACATAGGCTTTAGTAGAGCTCAGTAACACTGAGATTAATAACTGATCACATTGATTTATTAGTCTACTCAGGCTTTAGTAGAGCTCAGTAACACTGATATTAATAACTGATCACATTGATTTATCAGTCTACTCAGGCTTTAGTAGAGTTCAGCAACACTGAGATCAATAACTGATCACATTGATTTATCAGTCTACTTAGGCTTTAGTAGAGTTCAGTAACACAGATTAATAACTGATCACATTGATTTATCTGTCTACTCAGGCTTTAGTAGAGCTCAGTAACACTGATATTAATAACTGATCACATTGATTTATCAGTCTACATAGGCTTTAGTAGAGCTCAGTAACACTGAGATTAATAACTGATCACATTGATTTATCAGTCTACTCAGGCTTTAGTAGAGCTCAGTGACACTGATATTAATAACTGATCACATTGATTTATCAGTCTACTCAGACTTCAGCAGAGCTCAGTAACACAGATTAATAACTGATCACATTGATTTATCTGTCTACTCAGGCTTTAGTAGAGCTCAGTAATACTGATATTAATAACTGATCACATTGATTTATCAGTCTACTCAGACTTTAGTAGAGCTCAGTAACACTGATATTAATAACTGATCACATTGATTTATCAGTTTACTTAGACTTTAGCAGAGCTCAGTAACACTGAGATTAATAACTGATCACATTGATTTATTAGTCTACTCAGACTTTAGTAGAGCTCAGTAACACTGAGATTAATAACTGATCACATTGATTTATCAGTCTACTCAGGCTTTAGTAGAGCTCAGTAACACTGAGATTAATAACTGATCACATTGATTTATTAGTCTACTCAGGCTTTAGTGAGCTCAGAAACACTGATATTAATAACTGATCACATTGATTTATCAGTCTACTCAGACTTTAGTAGAGTTCAGCAACACTGAGATTAATAACTGATCACATTGATTTATCAGTCTACTCAGGCTTTAGTAGAGCTCAGTAACACTGATATTAATAACTGATCACATTGATTTATCGGTCTACTCAGGCTTTAGTAGAGCTCAGTAACACTGAGATTAATAACTGATCACATTGATTTATCAGTCTACTCAGGCTTTAGTAGAGCTCAATAACACTGATATTAATAACTGATCACATTGATTTATCAGTCTACTCAGACTTCAGCAGAGCTCAGTACCACAGATTAATAACTGATCACATTGATTTATCTGTCTACTCAGGCTTTAGTAGAGCTCAGTAATACTGATATTAATAACTGATCACATTGATTTATCAGTCTACTCAGACTTTAGTAGAGCTCAGTAACACTGATATTATAAAACTGATCACATTGATTTATCAGTTTACTTAGACTTTTAGCAGAGCTCAGTAACACTGAGATTAATAACTGATCACATTGATTTATCAGTCTACTCAGGCTTTAGTGCAGCTCAGTAACACTGAGATTAATAACTGATCACATTGATTTATTAGTCCACTCAGGCTTTAGTAGAGCTCAGTAACACTGATATTAATAACTGATCACATTGATTTATCAGTCTACTCAGGCTTTAGTAGAGCTCAGTAACACTGATATTAATAACTGATCACATTGATTTATCAGTCTACTCAGGCTTTAGTAGAGTTCAGCAACACTGAGATTAATAACTGATCACATTGATTTATCAGTCTACTCAGGCTTTAGTAGAGCTCAGTAACACTGATATTAATAACTGATCACATTGATTTATCAGTCTACTCAGGCTTTAGTAGAGCTCAGTAACACTGAGATCAATAACTGATCACATTGATTTATCAGTCTACTCAGGCTTTAGTAGAGTTCAGTAACACAGATTAATAACTGATCACATTGATTTATCAGTCTACTCAGGCTTTAGTAGAGCTCAGTAACACTGAGATCAATAACTGATCACATTGATTTATCAGTCTACTCAGGCTTTAGTAGAGTTCAGTAACACAGATTAATAACTGATCACATTGATTTATCAGTTTACTCAGACTTCAGCAGAGCTCAGTAACACTGATATTAATAACTGATCACATTGATTTATCAGTCTACTTAGGCTTTAGTAGAGCTCAGTAACACTGATATTAATAACTGATCACATTGATTTATCAGTCTACTCAGGCTTTAGTAGAGCTCAGTAATACTGAGATTAATAACTGATCACATTGATTTATCAGTCTACTCAGGCTTTAGTAGAGCTCAGTAACACTGATATTAATAACTGATCACATTGATTTATCAGTCTACTCAGACTTCAGCAGAGCTCAGTAACACAGATTAATAACTGATCACATTGATTTATTAGTCTACTCAGGCTTTAGTAGAGCTCAGTAATACTGATATTAATAACTGATCACATTGATTTATCAGTCTACTCAGACTTTAGTAGAGCTCAGTAACACTGATATTAATAACTGATCACATTGATTTATCAGTTTACTTAGACTTTAGCAGAGCTCAGTAACACTGAGATTAATAACTGATCACATTGATTTATTAGTCTACTCAGACTTTAGTAGAGCTCAGTAACACTGAGATTAATAACTGATCACATTGATTTATCAGTCTACTTAGGCTTTAGTAGAGCTCAGTAACACTGAGATTAATAACTGATCACATTGATTTATCTGTCTACTCAGGCTTTAGTAGAGCTCAGTAACACTGATATTAATAACTGATCACATTGATTTATCAGTCTACTCAGGCTTTAGTAGAGTTCAGCAACACTGAGATCAATAACTGATCACATTGATTTATCAGTCTACTCAGGCTTTAGTAGAGTTCAGCAACACTGAGATTAATAACTGATCACATTGATTTATCAGTCTACTCAGGCTTTAGTAGAGCTCAGTAACACTGATATTAATAACTAATCACATTGATTTATCAGTCTACTCAGGCTTTAGTAGAGCTCAGTAATACTGATATTAATAACTGATCACATTGATTCATCAGTTTACTCAGACTTCAGCAGAGCTCAGTAACACTGAGATTAATAACTGATCACATTGATTTATCAGTCTACTCAGGCTTTAGTAGAGCTCAGTAACACTGAGATTAATAACTGATCACATTGATTTATCAGTCTACTCAGGCTTTAGTAGAGCTCAGTAACACTGAGATTAATAACTGATAATCATTGTAATCATTTTAAAGATTAAAGATTGAGGGGAGCTATGAGTGAATTTATTTCCACCTCCATTTGATTATATTATTAGCAAAAGTCTAGCATGTCAGCGTGAATACCTTCGGCATCATGTGTCACAAAATACACAGAACAGCTTAAACAGCTTCAAGTACAACTTTGTTTGCCAACACTTACCTTTTGAAAACATCCACTTGAAGCATTAGCATGAAGAAACCTCCGTAGCGTTCTCAGCAAGCTGACTTTCCCAGGCAGTCTAAAAGGAGGCAGTCACCCACTCTCAGCATTGTCAAAAAGACTTGTCCTTAAAGTGCTGATGCATTTAATGCTCCTAAATTTGGTCTGGGACGCAGCATTTGGTATCAGATATCCAAATACTGCTGTCCAAAGCCAAAACCCCCAGCACACCCATCTACTCACTGAGGGAAGATGAGCACACCTGCTTTTGTTGAGGGAAGATCCTGGCAGTGTGTTCTTTGTAATTATACATTGCTGAAGTCTTTCAATGCAACGTAGAAATTATTGATCAACTGTTTACATCACTAATAGTTTGTAGCCAGCAGCTTAGTTATCCCATCTATTAAAAGCACCCATTATATTATACTCGTGGGAACTGTGATCACACCCGCAGTCCCTAGCATAGGGGTCTTCAACTCTAACTCCAGCTGTCCTGAAGGCTGGTTTGACTAATGAACAAATACTATAGTACTTACTCCAATCAGGGAAGAGGCCATGTGCACAAACCAAAAATAAATAAATCCAGTCCTGCAGAGAGCTTAAATCTTTATTTTCTCATTACTTCACTAGACCACAGGGGGAGAGCATATACATACATTTACAGAGATTCAGCACGAGAGGAACTTAAATGTTACAGAACAGAGCCACCAAAAATAACCCTACATGGCATACAATTATAAATACATATTAATTATAAAAATGCATGTGCTATGAATAATATACTCTATACAAGGACAGAGGAAAACACATTGGACCCAAATATGGACCAGAGGATATGGGAATAACACACAGGAAGGAGGAGGGAAAGAAAGAAAGAAGAAAAAACAAAACAAACAAAAAAAAACACCTAAAATTCACCCACATCCACCCTCTTGTCACGAAACTTGTTTCTGGCCTTGGTGCGAGCCTTGAATGCAGCAGCATTGTAGAGATGCTAGAATAGAAAGTCATAAAATTAGTTCTCATGTCTTAACCAACTGTTCTATGATTAGTCTACAAGTAACTGTTCTACAACACCCTCACTCCCATCTATACCTTTTAATGCTTGATAAAGCTGAATTTCTTTATTCCACATTGAACCGTGAAGCAGTTACATTCAGAACACAACTACCATTTAAAGTGAAATTAGAAAATCTGAATACAAATCCAATCTCTGCCCCATCAATCCTGGGGTTTCCCCGCCCATGAATAAAACGCCCCCACCTAATCCAAGAACTTATTTCTTATTCTTTTCTTTAGATGTTCACTTAATTTGACACTGTTCTAGCTTACCCTCTCCAGACGGGAGCTCTTCATTGCTTTAAGCGCTGCAGAATCAATAAGTACTGGAGGTCCCAAACCAAACACGTCTCTGATGAATTCATTTGCCTAACAAAAGTCAGGAGTATTAGAACACTGGACAACAAAAAATCATATATATATCCCCCAAAAGTCTGTCCTCTATACCTGTAGATGGTAGTTCATTCCTGAGCCCACAAACTCTCGGAAAGCATCGTAGGTCCTCTTCCTCACCCAGCTGTCAATGACCATTCGCTCTGTGCCGAAGCGGATCGTCTCTGTCTGAAAGTCCCCTTCCTGATCAGACACAGAGGCTGTATTAGGACTACACTACTCATAAGACACCTGTTAGCTTCCATGTCAAATCAAATCTTCCTCACCTCCACAGCTTTCAGCACATCCCTGAAGACGGAGCGCTGCTTTCTCTTGTCTGTCTTAGCGCGGTGTTTGTTGCAGTCAGTGGCCAGAGCACTCAGCTTGTCGCACAGCGGCTCCCAGTCCTCACAGTCAAAGTCCTACACAGAAGCAGAGAGGGTACAGGGTCAC
The DNA here is from genome assembly GCA_021613375.1 of Megaleporinus macrocephalus. Lineage (NCBI taxonomy): Eukaryota > Metazoa > Chordata > Actinopteri > Characiformes > Anostomidae > Megaleporinus > Megaleporinus macrocephalus. The sequence goes on from CM038702.1 coordinate 16,057,295, forward strand.
ACACGGGTGACTTTGGGAAAAGCACTCTAAAAATACTACATTTGATATAATTTGAGTCTTTTGGTTTCAGAAGCCTCTGCTTTCTACTTTTCCAAATCAGACCAACACAGGCTACGGTACACACCGAGCAGCAGATCCACTTACGCTGTTAAACGTAACTATGCATACAGAGAGGAATTCATCTTTGCTGAAAAGAGCTACTATAAGAAGCGTTAGCAGGAGGTTGGTTAAATGCTTCAGGTTACTTTCACAGCGCTGGCAGTTTTTTGGAAGACCAGCTGCTGGGCTGGTCATTTCACAATTCAGTTAAAGGGTTCAATATTAAATAGGTGTTGCATCTCAAGTAAAACTATTAGAAGCTGTGTAACTGTTTGTGATGTGGATCAGTCAGTAGCTGCCCAAAACCTTTAATGTTTCATTTCACTCCTTCCTGGAGGGTTTAGCAATCAGACCAAAAACAGTTTATTTTAAGAAAATGGCAAACAAAAATTGTCGTCAATAAACTAAAATTTTTTATTATGAATAATAACAATAAAAAAAAATAAGGCTATACAGTGACCAAGGAATGGGTTATGAAAAAGAAAATGGGCAGAATTATTTTTGTATTTTTTTTTTTTAAAGACAAATCAATAGAACCTCTTCTGTTTAATGTTAAATAATTGGCACACACATTGTGATGTTATGCAGTGCAGGTACACACTGATGTGGATCGAAAGCTGCTTCTGATGTTCAAATAGAAATGTAATCAGTTTTAGAGCCTCAACACCAACACAAAGCTGTTGGCTATTGTTTCAATCAAGTTAGATGCGGTCAGTCAATATTTTCTTGAGTCAGAGGGTTTTTTTGTTTTGTTATTTTCCCCTCTTTTCTCTTCAGAAAAGAAAAATGGTTCAAAAAGATAAAGATTTTGGAGAGGTAGAATTAGCAAATATATGTTATGACCTAAAAACAAGTTGTCAACAGGGTGTGGAACTGGTGTCTCCAATGGCAAGTAGTTTAGTCAACAAACTCTACACCAATTACAAATTAATGGTTGGATTTTGTTAACTAGCAACAAAACACCACCACCCTATACCAAAACTAAACACACACTACATTGTTTGTGTGTGTTAATTACACAGGACCCATACAGCCTTTCACATCTTGCTGCATCACAAGAGGAAACAGTTTGTGCCAAAGACAGAACTTTAAACAAAGTAAGAGGAAAGAGTTACTACTGCTATGGTTCAAAGTTTTGTCTGTAACACAGTTTCCTTTATTGAGAAGGAGAGACTCAAAAGTCACAGCATTCAGTAACAATTAAGAGATTCTGATCACCTTTCAGCACGATCGGTCGATACCGATACTGATCGAGGGCGGAGCTATATGCCACGGCAGGGCTACATATTAGCGCAAGCAAGTCATGAAACATTGTCTAAACTGGTTTATTACCATTTTTATTCTCATGTGAAACAGCATCATATATTTTAACAAAATTAGAAGTTGGTCTATGTGGGAGTAAACCGCTTGATACAGCTCCGGAAGAGACACATCTGAAAAATATTTATACTAGGAACAGCAGAGCGTGGATCCAGGTGGAATATTAAGCAGCAGAATGAACGTCTTCTACAGCCGAGAACAGCTGCTTATCTAGAACTATAAAAACTCACTCATGGCTGTGGTTCCTTTAGCTCTCTGGCTGTTGCTGCTGCTGTAGTGTTGGTACCGGTCAGATCTGGTCTGCACGGTTCTCTGGGTTGTTTGTTTTGTGCTAGCTGCGCGTGCTAGCTCCGCTGTTTAATAATACTCACTGTATTCAGCTGCGTGGTGTACACGCCGTATCAGATTAGTAGTGTTAAATCAGTAGTCTTTGTCTTGGTTCCCCTGCGAGAGACGCTGATGTTACTAATTTTACAGATGTTAAACTGTCCTGGATGAGTCTGAGTCACATACGGTAAAAAACTGCCAGACGGACAATGTTTTCTTTCCGCAAATGCGGTGAACGCTTAAACTGTTCTCGCGAAGCCGCTGCTTCAGTCAGTCTGTGGAAAATGAAATGGTACGTGTTTCCACCTAGTGGTTCAGATAGGAATTGCAGGGATCTGGCCAGAGGGGGTTTCACGCAGAGCTCCTCTTCCTGGATGAAACGTTAGTTGGAAATACACAAATTTCTCATAAGCATTTGTTTAACCCCATCGATCGGCTCTCAAGATCAGCTAAATTTGAGAAATATTGGCCGATCGCAGATCACATATTTTGATTAAAAAAGACGGCTGATACCGATACACGGCCGATCGATCCTTCCATCTCTAGTACAAATGTTTCAGAGCAGCACATCCGTGAGCACCAATATGCATTCTGTTCCAGCTGGTTGAGTTACTGCTGTAACTAACTGGCCTACACAGCTAAGTTGGGCCAAGTAAGAGACATTGGGCTACATGTTGAGGAAAAAAAAAAAATCATGGAAAAATCATGGAAGAGATGAGTGATGTGAAGGAAAATAAAAATAAATGTTATACCAAGTTTGCATATCACTAATGAACAAGCCAGTTATTGGTTAATACTACTTTTATCTGAAACCAGATGTAGTAATGTTGACAATAGAGTTCAGCCTTTAAAAACCTGACAATTAAGAAATAAATTGTTAAATTATTATTATAATTAATCTTTAAATGGGTGTTCAATGCGTTTTACTGTTTGAAGACTATAAACCACTTGAATTGTTTTAAGCCAAAATATGCATATGTAAATAATGCATTTCTTGTATAATCAATTTCTCACAGAAGCAGGAGCATTATCATTAGGACTAGTAGTCCTTAGACATACCGATTAAAAGAAGTAATAGTAGTTTGTGGTGTATGGCTAGAAGAACTGTGGGTATTTTTAAATAGACTCACTCACTTCCTAACCAGTATTAGCAGTGCCCAGCAATTCTCCTGGCAAGCAGGAAAGCAAATGGGAACTCACAGGGTTGACATCTCTGGCAAGCTCAAACAACAGGGCGATGGTCTCCCCGGCCGCAATCCGCATGTTGACGTCCTCGCTCTCCAGCAACCGTGGCAGCTTGGCCAGATGTCTGCAACAGAACAAAAGCAAGTCAAGTTCCTGACACTGCTTGCAGGACTGCGATCTAACCAACCACACACAAGCACGTTCCTGACAGCGGCTACCAAATTCCAGGAAGCAGATTTACCTCTGAAGTAAAAAGAACTGCAAAAGGCTTAGAGCATTTCAGCTAAGAGCCCCATACTTGTGGATGATGGCTGTGATGTGGCTGGCGCTGCAGATGGTAAGCAACAGAGCCCAGGACAGCAGTGCGTTGGTGTGGAGCTGAGTAGTCTGAGGGCTCAAAGAGGGCCTGCTGCCATCCTCTCGCACGTAGGAGCGGGTGAAGAGACTCTCGAAGCACTCCATAGTGGCGTACACATCCTGGAGGAGAGGCACAGACATTAGCTTCACATCTACAGGCTTAAGCAGCTCTTAGCAAATCAGTAACTGCTAATCCTTGGAAATCAAAGCTGGGGGCACTTAAAAGCATTGTCTGAATACAATATTCATTCCCACTCGCAGCTAGTTAACCAAGCGGAGCATGTTTTTTGCAGATTCTTTTAGAGGATTTAACATTTGCGGTAGATGCATTTTACCATTTTTGTCATTACAGGACATAAAAAGAACGTTTGTGTACCTAATAAAATAATAGACATAATCAATAAAATAAACTAAAGTTAAAGGGGAAATCAAACAGAAAAAAAATTATCACAATACAGCAGCAGCAGCAGCAGCTGGAGGACCAAAGTCCACTGCACTCAAATCAACATGGAGTCAGCCAATGGGTTGGGTTGGGGGGCTTGGGAGGTGCAATGGACGTTATGTTCTTTTCAACCAAAAACCTTATCGTTTTAAATAAATTCTAAAGCAGCAGCAGCAGTAATACATGTTTCAGATACACTCAAATGAAACAGATTACATCAGTCAGAGATGAACATGAAGTGTAGCATCCTAGAGAAACTTGCCATGGTAGTGATGGAAAACAGACATCTAAAGTTAAACTGAAATTTAAAGTCCCCATGCACTATTATTATGATAGTTATACAAGTTATCATGAACTATGACAGGGGTATTTAATTAGAATTCAGTATGGTCCACCTACAGGAGATTTCCAGACAGTCATCATTTCTAACTTTTGTGTTCTGTTATGATTCAGTGGTGTATCCTTAAGTAGCCTAGTATCAGCATTTTACACCATCAGCAACTGAAAGACAAACACATCCCACATGTCATTCAGTATATAAGATATGTTGGTTTGGAGCTGCCTGCGGGAAGTATAAACATCTCTGTCTCGGTCCATTCCTGGTTGAAAAGTTGTTTGTCATCGACGTGTTTTTTTTTTTTTTTTTTTTTTTTAAATAGACCACTCCATCTAACTCGCTTTATTCTCCACCTGCTGCTTCTCAACTGTGTGTGCGCTGCGCACCCGAATCTGCACAGATCTGATTAGCTGAGGAGCGCCTTTGGTGATTTTACTATGCACGCGATTGTTACTCCGCCACAAAGCCCATATACCGTAAAGACTACAAAAGTCTTTTTGTACGGGTAAATTAAATACTGTCAAAATCCTTCTCAATAGATTATCAGCTTCGGACCCGGACCAACTATTAGTGATCTCTGTACTATGTTATGAACATTGTGCATGAAGCCAAAGCCATTGTTTTATAAAAGCTTTGGCAAAAACTTGTTTTCCATCACCACCACCTAAAGGATGGTTGGTTAAAGATGGATGGCTTTGTATGTTTTTCATATTTAACTACTCTGAAAAATGAAAATTGGAAAGATCTGTGGATTTCCCCCTTAATCACAAGGCTGGATTGTTTGGAGGATACAAATATCAGATTTCATAAAAATATCAGTTAACCATAATCAATTCAGCGTTAAAAAAAAAGACCTACATTACAGAACACTGCAAAGGCCCATGTCAGAACTTACCAAGATATCATCTTCTGCAACCAGAGTGCAGAGGCCCAGACTTGTTGCACACTGGGGGGAAAAAAACCCAAGATGAACAGATTACTTCAGTGAAGCATTCATTAGGCTGAGCATTACAAATTAAAGGTCTATTGTTCTTCAGCAACCAAATAAGGAGATAACAGCTACTCACTGCCTGTCTGGCCTGGAGGTTTGCCGTGCCATCATTGAGGATGGTCTTAAATATGGGTTTGAGGGTCTTAAAGACTTCTTCACTTTCAATTCCTGACCCCAACTGTATACACAGGAGGCAAGCAAGGGAAGCTGCTGCGCGCTGCTCCTCTCCTTTACCTACAGGACAGGTAAACAAAGGTTGCTTTGCCCATCAGCCAGTACAGGAATGCCTCCGTATGCAAGTTTGCATTCAACACATTGTGAACTTTTAAACTGAGGGATGAACCTTTTTTCAAGCAGCGCTCGATGCTGTCAGTGATCGTCATTCTTCTCTCCAGAAGGAACTCGTACAGGATTTTGGTCGCCATCGCAGTCTTCAATCCATCAAGGGCACCTTGCCTGGTTTTAGCACTGCCAGGCAAAGATAAATAAATTTAAAAAATAAAAATAAAAATCAGTGACTCAATGTTTGCAGAATCTTCTTCACTTTAAAAACTTCTGGCCTAAAATGTATTGCTTCGACTGTTGCAATACTGACTGAACGGACATATGTTAACCACAAACCTTTTATCAACCGTGCAATCAATGTAAACCTTCAGCTTGTACTGGAAATCCTCCTGAGCGGTATCCTCAGCCTCTCCGCCTGCCATTAGAAAGACGGCATTACAATGTCATCATTTTATCTAGTCAGTTGTTCTCTGCTAGCATGTGCTTTCCTTTGTGTGCACATACAAACACACCTTCCTCTGCCACGCTGGTGGAATCACTGAAGCTGCTGCAGTGGCTAAGCGTCTCAATGGAAGCGTCCTCATCACTGAAAGGCTGGACAGTTCCATGCTGTCCCCCTAAAAAAAATTAATAAAATAAATAAATTACAGGCTGGTGAGTTCCAACTTTAGAATAATCAGGCCAACAAATACAAACATTTTATTTTACATGAAGACTACATGACAACCACAGAATTACTACTTATATAAAAAGGAAGTACTACTCTGATGAACAGTCACCCAGTGTGACCTTAATGGCCCCCGACCACATGATCACTTGGTGCTACAGCTGACATTCTATACACTTCTGTTTTTAACACTAATACAATGTTCTGAAAAAAAGTATGAGGCACTATCTTCCACTTGATAAGGGTATCATGATAGCCACCTTTCAGACTATGCAAACAAAAACGTGTGCCATTTCAGTGGAAAAACCAATCTTACGTAGGTACACCTGCTACCAGGAACATGGAAAATTACCACCGGAATAATCTCCCATTGAACACCTGTTCTGGTTACAGGAACAGCTCACTAAACAATCAAATTTACCCAAACGTAGTCAACTAATCAAGTCATATCCTATATCCAAAGATTGCCTCTTTAGTTTTACAACTAAGTAATAAATGTCTACAGACTTCCGTTAGCCTTGGGGTTCCACTGTTTTCCATGGTTTGGGCAAATCGACTGCACTCTTAAAAAAAGGAAAGAAAATAAAAAAATCCAACAACACAACTCAAGGATTGTTTACTAAAGATTAACTGTTCTATATAGAACCATAAACACTCAAAGAATTGCATGCTTACATGACTTTTTGCAAGGAAATGGATCTTCAGATTAAATGAGAATACATCACATGTGGTTCTATGTAGAACTAAAAAAAGGTTCTGTATAGCACCAAAAAAAAGGTTTCTCAGTTGAAATAATGTGAAGCAAGTATAAATAGAAATACCATATAGGTACTATCTAGAACCATATACAACACTATTTAAAGTTTCCTAGAGATTGGCTTTGTATAGCACCCCAAAGCACACATACATTGCCATTTAAACATTGGCATTATTACAATAAAACTGTTTTTTGGTGCTAAATAAAACCATTTTACAACGGTTACAAACATAACCATCCACAACAATTCCTAAATCAATAATCTTTTACTGTCCGTTTACTGTTTAGAAAAACGTGGGTCACCGGTAGTAAACGTGACGCCTCCACGTGGCCGCCTTTTTCAACGTGCTTCTCTTTTCGCTCAGCTGCAAGAACAGACACAGGCCGGTGTGGGTAAACACAGACGACCAGCTGTCGGTTTCGTGTTAGAGAACAACGATTTAAGGCCTCGCAGCTCACTGGATACACCCGGTCTCTCCCAGCCTAGACACTCCACAGGCCCGCGTTATGTAACAGAGTTAATCACAGTTTGGGGTCAGTGATCAGACGCATACAGTAGCTCACAAGAACACCTTATCTACAACCAACAGAGCTGGAGCCCAACACAACCTCATTGGCTTTGGCTCGAGGAATAAAGTCGATATGAGACTATAAGCCTCATCAGCTGTGTGTTTTGGCGCTGGGTCAAATACGGAGTTTGTTAGCTAGGCGGCTACAACGTGGAACTCCGTTAGCAATTTAGCTTGCTAAGGTTACACAGAGTAACAGCCAGCTAGGTAACAACATTTATATGAATAAATAAGACACATCAATCGCGTAGTATACTGTTGACATTGAGCATAACGATTTTATTAAACGCTTGTATGAAAGCAGTAGATATAGTCCACAAGTGGACCAGTTGTTGAGAGTAAACCTGAAGAAAGACGCGGCTGAAGTTAGCTTCTTATTCGAATTCCCCGTTCCACCTTAAATGGTGCAGTAATTACCCCATGTACCACTTAAGGTGGAACGGGGGGGAAAAGCTTACTTCAGAAAGCATGCACATGAACACTTTCCCAACAAACTGACAGCAAGTCTGAGTTTTACGGTAACTCGCTAATAAGGCGGTAACTTGGCTACCTAACGAGAACAACAACAACAACAACACCACAAACCAACAGAACAAACCTCTTCACAAACTATGTCTGATATAAGTAATTATAGTTAGTGTCTCTGAATAATGTTATAACATAAGCCTGGAAATATTAACCAGCTCGCCGGCCAGGAAACATTTTCTTTGCCGTGTGCTAGCACGCTAGCCCACATACGCAGATCTTAATTCCACATTTTTGAAAAATAACATCGATGTGGACGTAAAACAGGAACCGTTTAAAATCGACATTCAGGGGCAGAGACTGTCAACAAGCCAACCTGAAAAAGATTCTTTTGTTAAATGCTCATAAGCCACGAATCCTTTGGCTGTCAACCAAAACAGGCCGCTCTGGCCATGGACGCTGTAGTTCTTTCCCACTCCTCCATGAAAGGGTTTTAACGGCACTCCGACAGCAAAAGGACTACAAATCCCATGACGCGACACAGCATTCCGGCTGCAGGCCAAAACAACCGGTCATTTCCAGACACTCCAGCTCACTTACCCCTGCCGTTCCTCTTCTTGGACTTGGGCATCTTTACGTAAGAATGTATTCAACGTTAACCTAAAATCAGCCAATACACGACCAGTTTTTACTATAATGTCTCTTAAATTGAATGTCGTCCAATGGCACCGTGAAAAGAAGGGAATTAAGAGCGAATCCGATGAGAGCCTGCGAACGAAAGCGATACATTTTCCCCTGTAAAACTAGGGCTGCGCCAGGAAACCGCCGCCAAAAGCTTTTTATATGGCGCGCAGCTCACGTGGTCCTTCAGATGGACCTGGATACTGCCTGGACCAATCACGGCGCGCGCTGTGGTGACGTATGTGCCCGTATCTGATCCAACGTGACTGAAGTCCCCTGGAGACCCGCTGTCACGTCCTTCTGCAGACGCCACCTGCATCACACAACAGACAACTCTGCGTTCTGGTTACGGGCCTGTTTACAGTGTTCACACTCAGTTGTTGTTGCTTTTGAGTTGTATGACTACACAGAGCAGCAGAGTAGACTAGATCCTGTTAAATAAAGAGTAGATCTTAAGTAGATCTTTTTGAATGGATCTTTCAAGGAGCAGTGAGTAAGATTTAGGAGGCTGTAATGGAATATAATACACCAAACTTGGAATTGATTAGTTTATAATTACCTGTAACTATGAGTCGTTGTGCTTTTGTGAACTTAGAATGAGCCCCTCATTTCTATGTGTAAACGGATCATCTTCCAATCGAGGCCGCCACGTAACCACAGCGTTGCTACAGTAGCCAAGAATGGACAAACCACAACCTGGCTGTGAAGAGTGTCTTTAACATATTACAATTATGCACTGAAGCAGCATCTTGAAATCGGTGGTGTTATACAAGGACAGATTAAGGATAGTCTGGGCCCCATCAACCCGCGCCCCTCGTGATCAAGGGCCCTCTGATGGTATGCCCTGCTCTTCTCTAGGGCCCCCTGGTAGGGGCTCTCATAACCAGGCTCCTCTAAAATTATGCCCCCCTCTTTTCTAGGTCAGAGCAGTGCCACAATGCCTCGTCCATTTTCATAAGGGGCCCAAAAGCACGGCTAGGGCCCCTAAAAGCCTGGATAGGGCCCCTAAAAGCCTGGATAGGGCCCCTAAAAGCATGGCTAGGGGCCCCAAAAAAGGCTCTGGGGTCAAAGTCCCTAAAAGTCAGTGGATCCTTAAAATGGAGGGCCCTTAGAAATAAAAATATATTGTATCACAAATGTTGACAGGCATCGCAAAATGTTTTGGGCCAGGGCCCCTCTGGGGCCCCCTGACCTCAAGGGTACCTGGGCGCTGGCCTGGTCAGTAATCCAGCCCTGGTGTTATATCTTTACCTGTAAGAGACCTTCTCGAAATGCCCTGCTGTAGACATTAGATAAGACATTATCCTGGTAGGATCATTGCTTCTTATCAAACATGCTACCAGCATTAAAACCACAAGTTTTTTAAGTCAGCATATTCACCAGCTGCTTCTTCAGCGTTTTTCAAGTTGTACTATGCAGTGGTTACATTCCAGTGCCTGCATTCAGCCTCTTTCCATCAGCTTTATTTTCACATATTCATTTACTCATCTTCTAAGGAACGTATCCACTAAAGGGGGGTGCTGGAGCCTGTCCCAGTGCTCATTGGCCAGAAGGCAGGAGACACCCTGGACAGGCCGCTAGTCCGTCACAGGGCAGAAACACACATTCACACACACACCTAAGAGCAATCCAGTGTCTCCAACTCACCTGACCTCACGTCCTTGAACTGTGGGAGGACACTGGAGCACCCGGGGGAAATCGAAGCAGACACTCAGGGAACACAGAATCAAATCCAGGCCCATCTAGCTGTGAAGCGGCAGCTCTACTCACCGTGCCGCCTTGTTAGAGTTTTCTCTTTTGGTAATTATAACACCTCAGGCACCAGAATGTAACCGCAGCACCATCTGAGCCGGAACAGAATAATTTAAACAAGAAGCTGCCGAATGTCCTTATTGGAAAATGTTACGAGTATTAAAAAAATAATAACACTAAATTACTAAATTATCCTAATGATGGATGGGTGGAGTAAATTGCTACAACACTGCTGTTGGTACATTTTGTGTTGTGAGAACTGTGAAAGCGTATATTTTAACAAATGGAGGACTATTCAGCACGAAAAGTATAAGAAGAAGCAATGGACCAAAGAAATCCTCACTGTCAAATGAACAAAAACCTAAAGCAAAGCAAACTCAGGACAAGCATTGAAGCAATCCTAGAGAAGGGAAAGGCAGGGACGAGTGGATTCAGTGTGTTTTAATATGCAACCTCACCACTAGAGGTTACACACTGCTACACACTGCTTCTTTAACCACTACATTACCACATAATCTGTCCATTTTTTTCCTTTTCTTTAGTGTTATGTAGCTTCTTGTGCATGAAAACGATCTACAAAGTAATAAAGCTAAAGTACACGGCACAGACAGAAACTCCCTCCCACAGAAACCACTTTTCTCAGCTGCCTAAATTGCCTAATTGAAATTTTAAGCCTATTTCTCTGTTACAACGTGATGTCATCTCGTTACACAGCTCTCATTGGCTGACTGTAAGGCACGGATTTGTAGCAGGACGCTGCTACCACTTCCAAGCTTTCTGGTGGGTGACCAAGTAGAATAGAGTGGGCAAGCTGACCAGTCAGAGCACACTGATGTCAACAGGAGACGGGGACAGTGTAGGTCTTACAGAGCGATGCAGAGTAAATACAGATGTACAGTATGAGAACAATACTGGGTTTTGGGAAAATACAATTGAATTTAACCTTAAGAATTTAAAATAACCTTCAGCCCACGACTGCACCTAATTGATGCACGCAAATCTATTCTAGTCGATCCCAAACACAACATTAAGAACACTGTAAATGAGCATAATAGGTCCTCGTTAATGAAACACCATCAGTGCTTGTATTTTAACTATTTTTAAATCTCAGTCAGCGGAGAAAGGACAGAATGAAACGGTGGCAGAATATCAAGGCCACTGAGGGATTGAGTGAGGCAGGAAACCCAGCTTTTCATTCCTTGGACAGCATGGAATGTACTAAAGTTCACTCTTTAAAGTTCACTCTTTTAAAGAGGTTTTTAAAAATATGAAGCCAGTTCTTTCTTATTTTAGTTAGGTATTATTTTTGGAGAATTTAAACACGTGTTCACTCACAGATGACTGAAACTAAATACTTTCTATGTTGTTTTTATACTTTTGCAAAGCATGAAATGTTTTTTACTCCTCATTGTTATTTATATATATATATATATATATAAATATATATATATATATATATATATATATATATATATATATATATATATATATATTATTTCACAGATGTATCTGTATAACTGTATGTTTTACATAACTATACAGTTAACTGTATATAATAACAACTATGCTGTTATTATTATACTATGCTTATTATCTATCTATCTATCCATCTATCTATCTATCTATCTATCTATCTATCTATCTATCTATCTATCTATCTATCTATCTATCTATCTATCTATCTATCTATCTATCTATCTATCTAGCTAGCTAGCTAGCTAGCATTTGAATGTATTGTTTTTTAGCCCAGTTGTGTAGACCATTTAAATCCCGTATTTAACTGAAAATAACACAAAGACAACATATTAAATGTTGAAATTTTGTTGCTTTTACACTTCAGAGAAGTTGGCAATTAAAAACACCTGTAATGCTTAAAACACCTGCTGTCAGTAAATCATTATTGGATAACCATCTGCAAAAACGTGAAAGTGTAGTGGAAATCAGTGCATGGGCTCAGGACTACCTCTGTAAAAAAAGAGATTGTCTGCCAACATATAGGCACATGAAGCCAGGAGTGGAGATGATGATGGGTGTGCTCGCTCGATTGTTGGTCAGTGTGGTGGGAGATGCTAAGATATAATTGGTAAGTATCATTTTTGTCCCAAGAGAGTGACTCAGAGATTACAGAGGAACAAGAAGTTTGTCTTTTGAATGATGTAACTCAAGGAATTATGCTTCACACGACCAACAAACAACTTTCAGGTGGACCTTAGAGTGCACTTAATTTAAAATTTAAAATGTGTTGTCTCATATAACAATTTGTATGAGAATCTGGGTATTGCTTTATATTAAGCGTACAAGATCTGCTAGTAATTTATGCATTTACTGATTAAATAATTATACATAGAAATAATGAGTTATTAATCAGGAAGTCAAGTAATAACAACCATAAAATTAAATTAGTCAGGATTAAATAATGCATGCACTAATGAATGAAGATAAAAGTATGTCTGAGTTTATGTGTTAATTAAGCGTTTAGCTGTCACAGGATCTCTCTCAGGCACCGTGTTCTGGAATAATGAGTCTATCAAAGTCACCTGTACTTCCTCCAGCAGCTCCATCCTGTCATCACGTTGTTAATCTGTCTAGTTTGTCTTGCTGTTCAAGTAACTCCTGTATTTACTTGTGTTTGGTCTGTGTCAGATCTTAAGTTATAGTTTTTGATTTCTTATGTTATCTTGTTTGTTTCTATCTGCCTGTTTTTTATTGCCAGTCCTCATTTGGGGCAGTTGGTATATTTTTAATTTATCCTTCTTGTCTTTATTATAATTAATCCTTAATTAATCTCTGTTAACAATATAATAATAATAATAATAATAATAATAATAATAATAATAATAATAATATTTTATATTTATAGAGCACTTTTCATACCAGTGGCAGCTCCAAGTTCTTTTACAGACAGTTTTCATCTGTAATAACAAAAACTTCATCAGCAAAGACAAAGTTCAACTTTATAGCTACTACAATGTCAAAGTTTTAATTGAATGCAGAGTTTTTAATTGTTTTAATTTGAATTGCTTTTAATTGTGAGCAATGATCATGACTGTCTAATGAAAATTGGGATTAAGGTTCACAGTTTAGAAGCAGAAGAACTGAAACAGTCTCTCCAGGTTTTCTGTATTTTACTGAAGGTATATGCTGCAGGTCAGTATCTCAAGATGAGATGTTCTGTGGTGTAAGCAGGTGCTGGATTATTTGGAGCTTCATAGACGAGTACAGAAGTTTAAAGTCTATTCTAAACAATACAGATAGTCAGTGTAACTCTTTTAAACCAGAACTGATATGAGCTTTTTCTTGTTGCTAGGATCTGAGCTGCTGTTGTAGGGATGGATTGTTTTCGTAGGAACCCCAGTGAGAAGAGCATTACAGTTTAGAAGAGCATTACCAGTTCTGCTTGTAACAAATGCATGAACAAGCTTTTCTGCGTCACTCTGTGATAGAAAAGGCTGAACTTTAGTGGCTGTGACTCATATGTTGACACACAGTGTATCATGAAGGAATAGTTTATCCTCAACTTACATCTGTACTCGAAAATTAGTTAATAACCAATATGGACAATGCAGGGTCATAAAACTCCTCAACTCAGGATTTCCCAATCCCAGTCCAGGGACCCTACACTATACACATTTTTGTGTTTTCCCTCCTTTAACACACCTGATTGGACTCATTTGCTCATTACAAGCTCATGTTGTGCTGAGGTGTGACAGAGTACATAAAATAAAATACTGGGCAGAGCATTTCTAAAGAAATCATTTAAAAAAACTGGTTACTGTTTATTCATAATGAATTTATAATGTTTGTGTTTAATAAAGTAAGGAAATGAACCACTGTTACCTTTATTACTGATGAAAACTAATAAACAAGTAGAAGTTAATAATTAATTACAAAACTCATTTTCCCCCTTACAAAAACAGTGATGAATGATAAGTATAATATTGTTTATATAATAGGCTTTGTTAAAATCAATGGGAATAATAAAAATATATATTTATTATCATCATATTCATGTACCAGAATACGTGAATATTTCAGTAAAACAGGTTAAAAATGAAGAGTCAACACTTACTGGTTCTATTGTTCAACAAACCTCTGTAAAACAGACACAACTGTTGTCTATTATTTAGGCAAATCACAAAAAGTTACACTGACACCTTTTTTGCTTCCAGTCCTCATTTGGGAGAGTTGTTTTATTTTTTATTCATCCTTCTTGTCATTATTATAATTCATCCTTAATTAATCTCTGTTAATAATAATAATAATATTATTTTATATTTATAGAGCACTTTTCATACCAGTGGCAGCTCTACTGTTTTAATTTTAATTGATTTTAATTGTGAGCACTGACTGTCTAACAAAAATTGGGATTAAGTTCCACAGTTTAGAAGCAGAAGAACTGAAACAGTCTCTCCAGGTTTTCTGTATTTTACTGAAGGTATATGCAGAAGGTCAGTATCTGAAGATCTAACATCTTGAGATGGGACGTTCTGTGGTGTAAGCAGGTTCTGGATTATTTAGAGCTTCATGGACGAGTACAGAAGTCTATTCTAAACGATACAGGTAGTCAGTGTAACTCTTTTAAACCAGAACTGATATGAGCTTTTTCTTGTTGCTAGGATCTGAGCTGCTGTTGTAGGGATGGATTGTTTTCGTAGGAACCCCAGTGAGAAGAGCATTACAGTAACCAGTTCTGCTTGTAACAAATGCATGAACAAGCTTTTCTGCGTCACTCTGTGATAGAAAAGGCTGAACCTCAGTGACTGTGACTCATATGTTGACACACAGTGTATCATGACGGAATGGTTTATCCTGCTGGGTTATAAAACTCCTCAACTCAGGGGTTCCCAATCCCAGTCCTGGGACCCTACACTATACATATTTTTTTGCTTTCCCTCCTTAGCACACATGATAGGACTCATTTGCTTATTACAAGCTCATGTTGTGCTGAGGTGTGACAGAGTACATAAAATACAATACTGGGCAGAGCATCTCTAAAGAAATCATTAAAAAAATGATTACTGTTTATTTATAATGAATTTTGAAAATGTTTGTAGCCCCTAAAATAAGGCAATGAACCACTGATACCTGTATTACTCATGAAAAGCTAATAAATAAGTAGGAGTTAATCATTACTTACAAATCCCCCACCCCCTTAAAAACAGTGATGAATGATAAGTATTGACAAAACCCATAGGGATAATAAAATATACTTTACTATCATCTTTTTATTTTTCACATACAGAACCAGGGTACATGAATATGTCAGTAAAGCTGCTGACAATAAAGAGTCAACACATACTCATTCTACAGTTCAACAAACCTTAACGTCCTGGAGACATTCCTATTATAGTGTGAGTTGGGGTGGGTTGGGGTGGAGGGTCTCTAGAGGCATCAGACAGGTGGAAGATCTAGTCCAACACTCAATTAACTGAAAAACAATGTATAATAAAAGCGTAAACTACAGCTCAAGGTTAGTGTCTGGCTGTGTGCCTGCCCTCTGGCTGTGTCGGCTCTGTTTACTACTAGGCCCTAGGCGCTGCCACCTTGCACGCTCAGCCCTTCAGATTAAGAGTCCCTGTACGAGGAAACATAACAAATAAACCAAACAGCTTTCTCATTTTTAAACAAACTGAACAGAGCAGACTTCACTAACACTACAACACCAATAGCATCACACAATGTTCCTAAAAATCCCAAACTATTCACTGCAAATAAGTAAACACCAAACCAAATGCTTAATATACTTTAGAATATTAATCATAACAGCTTCTGAAAGTATGTTTAACGCATTACTCTGAGAAGACACAAGGCATGAAAATATTCCATTTTCACTCAGGACTCAATTTACCTACTGGTAAAGAAAATAGCTGTAATAGCTGTAATGTTTTGTGGTCTATATCTTGCAATTTTTTGTTATCCCCTTTGTTTACCTTGTTGAGCAGGGCCTCCACAGGACCACCACAGAGAAGGTATGACGTGTGTGTGTTGCGCTGCTGCAAGAGGTTCAGACAAAGCATTGCTGATAGAGTTTTTAAGCACTCTGTCCACTCTGCTTTGTTGCTGTGTAACATTTAGGTGTTGCATCATTCTGAGGATTGCAGTGACGCTGACATAGTGGTGGTGTGTTAGTGTGTGTTTGTGTGGGTCATTTTGTAGTTCTTTATCAGCAGCAGTGACAGTGAGGTGTTTTAAAACTCTGAGTTGAGGTGTCTGATCAACCCATACCAGCGCAACACACAGTGCTGAGAATGATCCACCACAATAGTAGTACATACATTTCTACAGCTGTAGTCTGTAACCTGTTTCAGATCACCTTTCACCCTGGACTTGCACTTGCATCCTACTTCCCTGAGTCCTTTGATTTTACGTGACTCCAATTCTAAGAAGGATGGCCTGGCCTCCTTGCTAATACACCCAGATGTTTGTTGTCAATACTGAGTGTATTTATCCCCCTGGTTGTTTGTTCTTCTTTCACAGGACCTGTTTTGTGTATATTGTTCTCATTGGTCTGCATTTTCCGTATTTCAATTTCTAGTCTTCTTTGTCTCGTTCTTTTTGTTGCTATGGTGAATAATGTTTGTTATTATGGATTAGAAAATTGTGCTTTAATCAATCAATCAATCAACGTTTATTTAAATAGAGCTTTTTACAACCAGTGTTGTCTCAAAGCAGCTTTACAAAAAAGCAGTTTGTTAAAAAGAGGAATCAAAGAGAAGGATGATAAGAAAAGAGTCCATGCATAGCAAAACGTGAGAAAGGGTATCGAGGTCCAAGACAAGCTAGAGCAAGCCAGAGGCAACAGTGGCGAGAAAACACTCCCTAAATAAAAGGAAGAAACCCTGAGAGGAACCCAGGCTTGAAGAAGGAACCCATCTTCCTCTGGTCAACCCCAGATAGAGAGAGAGCAACAAAGATAATGAGGTTATAAGACAGAAAACAATAAAAAGCTCGACTTAAACATGTTTCATAAATATTCTAGTTCAGGAGGTGGTGATGTGGTGGCTTTACTGTAGTAGCTCTGGTCAGTGAGGGTGATGAGCAGGAGAGCATCCTGAGGTCAGACAGGAGGGACAGATGATCAGCCAGTGGGGATGAAGCAGCTCTGACTTCTAGCAGCTCTGGTGACTTCCATGAGATGACTTTGAGAGAAAGAGAGAGAGATTGAGAGAAAGAGAGAGAGATATTGGGAGGGAGAGGCAGAAGGAGAGAGAGAGAGGATAGAGGGAGGGAGAGAGAGAGAGATAAGGGCAAGCAATTGTAGATTAGTTCATTTATGGAGGGATGTCAGACAGTAATAGTACAGCTGGTATTAGAAGAATGCTTGTTCAAACAGGTGAGTTTTGAGTCTAGTTTTAAATGTAGAGAGTGTGTCTGAGTCCCGGATAGAGGATGGGAGATGATTCCACAGTTTGGGGGCTACATAGGAGGAACCTGCTGTGGTCGATGGATGCCACAATTCATATCCCTTCAGAGGACAAGGACATTAATTATCTTGAGGATCTTTCCACACAGCTTTCTCTGACCTGCTGCCCCAAACCTGTCAACGGCAAAGTTCCTTGACTTGTTGAACTCTGTTCCCACGGTGCTGGCCAGTGCTACCCACCATCACCTAGTGATTAGGCAAGTCACTAGCAAGCCAGCCCTGGATCTCTTAGTGCCATCTAGTGCCATCCAGTAAGCACCAACAAGCCTGTGACCTCTGATCCCCCGACAATGCCGGTCCACCATGCTTTTCAACCAGCCACCAAGTCTTCAGTATTTCTATTTCTGTCTCTGTCTGTGACGTCCCACTTACTGTCCCCATTGTAGTCCCTGTTTGTTATGGTCCCTAACACTATTCCAAGCCTGCCCCTGTTCTCTGGTGTTTTCCCTGTTCTTGTTCCTCCCCCTCTCCACTCTTTTGATATGCCCCTCACCTCTCTCTATAGTTTGTAGCCTCGGCTCCTTGTTAATGTATCTTGTTCGTGTATTTACCCCCGGGTTTTTGTGTTTGTTTTGTAGGACCTCTTTTGTGGTTTTCCCTGTTGTATATTGGTTTCTAGCATTTTCTTTTTTATATATCTCTAGTCTTCTTTGTATTCTTCCTTTTTGTTGCTATAGCAATATTGTGGTTTATGTTTGTTATAAAGAATCCAGCTTGTTTGTCTCCCACAATGTCACATGACTCCAAACCTAAGAAGGATGCTATGATTCATATTCATTCACATGATAAGGGCATTACTATCATCTTGAGGATCTGCTGTCCACATTAGTTTCCTCTGAGTCCCCAGACCTGTCAAATATGAAGTTCCTGGACTTGCTGACCTTTTTAACTGTTCCCAAAGTGCTGGCCAGTGCTACAGAGAGCATGAGCAAGTCGGGTATGGGGTCACGCACCATTGCCTAGTGCTCAGGAGAGTCACTAGCAGGCGAGTTCTGCTTCCCATAGCGCCATCCGGTGCTCACGTGTGCCACAACAAGCCTGTGGCCTCTAATGCCCCTCCATTGCCAGCCCCCCATCCTGTTAAACCAACCATCAAGTTTCCAATCCTGCCCCAACATTTCTATTCCTGTCTCAGCCTGTGCCTGTCCTACTTACTGTCCCCATTGTAGTCTCTGTTTGTTATGGTCCTAGTCATCATTCCTGACCCATCTGGTCTCATGCCCTGTTCAGTCTGCTGTCCCAGGTCATCCTTTCCACTTACTTGTCCCCTCTGCCTGGTCCCCAATCCAGTCCCCGTCCAACCTAGAACCCAATCCTGTTGCCTGTGTGACACCTGTGTCCCAGAAGACTCCTTCATCTTGCTTTCTTTCAGTATTCATGCTCTCTGTCTTGTTCTGTTTCATTGCTCGCGTGGATGGAATATTTCTGTCATTATAGATTACAGTTTTAACTGTGACTTGCACTTGCATCCTGCTTCTTTGTCTCCCTCAACAGTTTTTTTTGGTGTAAGGTGTTTCTTTCACTGTGAGATGACAACACTAGGAATCTACAATGATGTGTAGCTGTCAAGAAGCTGTTGACAAGTTTCTTTGAGATTACACTGTGTTCAACGAATGGTTGGTTCAAGGCTGGTGGCTCTATACTCAGCAACACTTAGTCACTTACCCCAGGAATGGTTTTCATTATAGACTATTTTATTCAATCTCTATCTCATATATCCTGTGTTTGAGCTTGAGTTGTGTAACATTTCAGTCTGTTTGGTTGGATAAATAATGTATTACATTTTATGTTGTATGAGGGTCTGCGCAACATTTCCCCTAGAAAGAATTTACATCAGCTCTAGATTCTTAAAACCTGATGTGTTCAAATGGTTAATTGGTATGGAGGTGAGATCGGCCCATGCTTCCATTTTTTGGCACAATGCATAAGCAGCTGAAGTGCAAGCTCAGTGAGAAGCTGCAGTGATAAATGTATCAAAACAAAAGTTTTTTTCATATGCATGGTTATAAATGATGACAAACTATTATAAGGTCAGGGCTAAGAACAACAAGCACATCCTTTAATCCCAAATTGCACTGTGTGTGAATTCTTGTAGGCTGTGTGCTAATAACCATAATAGGAAAGCCTGTATTTAGAGCTAAGCCGAGCTTAGATTCATTAATCCCACATGCAGAGTTCAGTCGTGTTTTTGCTTTCACAGTGAAATTCAGTTTCCACTGCAATGACATGACTCAGCACAGATGCTTAATTATAGGTCTTGTCATCAACGTTGCTTCATTGGCCTTAGCATAGCAGGGACATTCAGTGCTTGGCTGCCCCAAGTGCATATTTGGAATGGCTCGAGCACTTCTGCGCCCTATATAGTGAGCTTAATCTTAAGGCACAGCCTCTGAAAAGAAGTAAGAGTGAATTTGAGAGAAGTTGTTTATGTGGTTTGTTAAGCTACAAGGAAGGACTGACTCAAGTGGTTCTCTTTGTATTAAAACGTGTATGTGGTTTTCTAGGTTTTTGAATCAGTGCTTATAGTAGCTGCTTAGGTAGTGAAGCTCATCTTATTGGACCATTTGGGCATTAAACATTTTCATTACTGCAGTATATTCATGTTTTACTGCATTTGTAGTCCAAATTATGATCAAGCTAATTCATTTCCGGGAGGATGTGGGATTATATCGATGACAATAATTAAAACAATATCTTATCTTATTTATATAACAGTGCTCCTGTGGTCCACCTAATTAGAGCTAACCTGATAATCATGCAGGTATTACACCAGGGAGCGAGGGAAATGTAAGGCCTGTATTTGTGTTCAAAGGTCAGTAGACGTTGTTACGGTAGTCATCAGAAAAAAATGTACTGAGAATACATTGAGAATACACTGACCGGCCACTGCTCTGCTGCGGCTACCTTGTATCTACACTCTTGGTCTATTGTATCAGCTCAGCTTATAGGAGCACTTTGCAGTTCTACAAATACAGACTGCAGCCCACCTGTTTCGTTACATACTTTGTTAGCCCCCTTTCACACTGTTCTTCATTGGTCTGGACCCTCACAGGGCCACCAGTAGAGCATGTATTATTTGGCCGGTGGGTCATTCTCAGCACTGCAGTCACTGACGTGCACCATAAGTGGATCAGAGATTTTAAACACTCTGTCCACTCACTGTCACACACTCCACACTCAGAGACAGTAACTTATCTTTTGCTGCACAGTTTGTGTTGATCTCTAGTCTTTCATTAGTGGTCACAGGATGCTGGCCACAGGACCCTGTTGACTGGATAGTTTTGATTGGTGGACATTTCTTGGTCCAGCAGTGACACTGAGGTGTTTAAAAAACTCAAGCAAGCAGCACTAGTGTATCTGATCCACTCACACCACTGCAGTGTCATCCTTTGTCCAAATAATACCTGCTTTGCGGTGGTCCTGTGGGAGTCCTGACCATTGAAGAACAAGATAAAAGGGGCTAACACAGTATACAGGGAATCAGATGGACTACAGTCTGTAATAGAAGAACTACAGAGTGCACCTAGGTGGTAAGTGACCTAAGCATGGTGCCTAAAAACTCACTGCAAGTCTTTTCACTTGTATTATGCAGCGTTCACATGCACAGAGAGTTCCATTACTTTTAAAAGAATTGTGATATTTAGATAGAGTACAAATAAATGAGCTTTTATGTAGTTGTGAGTTCTAAACCAGCAAACAAATTAACATTTTTAGTCTTTTGTCACGGTCAAACCCACCAGAAATACAGAAACCTATCGCTACAACAGTTAACATTTAATAGCTACTTTAATTTATTTACTGTGGCTGCATGTCAAATTTATCCCCTTCAGTCCCTCATTCTAAATTACAGCCAAATGTAAACTTCATTTTCTTGTCTACCCTTTTAAACTTAATGGGCCTCTGAGCTTCACTCTAGTAAATACAAGACGTATGCATTAATCTGATAACAGCTACTGAATAATTCAAAAACAGTTACTGAATAATCATTCAGTCATAGGACTAATGACTGGATAACAAGCCTAGACTAAAAAGCTCCTGCCCTGTGGTGGGTGCTGCACTGTGCTGCTGCCACTAGGGGGAGCTGTTCTTTTAAAATAGTCTTCTCCTACACGCCTGCCATGGAAATTCATCCTGATAGGTTTTATTGATGAATAATTTATAGAAACACTGAGGTTGTGCTTATTGTTAGAATGTGTGAAAGAATTCCTTTGATGCTCCGAGGCCAGCCAGATCAAATTTAAGCTGATTTATTCACTGTGATTTATATATTTCTTCCTATTTATAGGTTTTATGAACATTTAGCTACAGTGCACCATCCTCAGTGTCAGAATTATTACTTCACCCAGGGTGTAGAAGATTTAAGCTGATAAGCATGCATATGTGCTATGTCGCTGACA
>CM038702.1:16084348-16296848 GCA_021613375.1 Megaleporinus macrocephalus
CAATAAAAGTTTGGGCCCAACAGCAGAGTTCTGGCCACTTTATGGGTTAATAATAATCAGTTAATCTGTAAAAATGCATCAATCCATTGTGATGCTCTGAGCTGAAGGTAAAGAATTTAACTGCTTTTAATAAAATTGTTTACAAACAACTACAATGCATTTAATACAGTATGGAAATTACCATTTTGGATGATAGTTTAAAAAAAGGTTTTAACATTAAAACATAACATAAACACAAATTCTAAATCATATCAAACAGATTATGATTAATGGTGGTGAAAATCATACTGGAAATGAATCTTAGTTTGGAGAGATATTTATGCCTCTACCACATGTTAAAATATCCATCCACCCTTAAAAATAAAGGTTCAATGCTTTAACTCAAAAAGCAGTTGCTTTAAAGGAGCTGTGTGTGAACTCTAGTGGTTTGGTTGCATGCTGAATTGAACTGAATGTCAGCACTAGAATATAAATGCTGCACCCTTTAGGTGGAATGTGAAAATTTGCACAAGCCACTAGAGAATAAGAAGCTGACATCAGCCTTGTAGCTAGACAACCTGGAGTTTTATGCACAGAGCTACTGATAATTATGTGTTATGGTAGAACATTGTGATAAAGCTGCTGTAGCAGCACTGTGGCTCTACGTGGCCTCAGCTGGAAGACGACCTGCTCCTATGTAAATATGAGGGCTCATTTGAATAAAGTTAGAGATAATTTAAAATACAGAATTTGGTATACTATATCACATTTCCAGTAATACATCCCCCTAAATCTTACACACAGCTCCTTTAAACTTCCAACTTAAAATATGTAGAATTTTTTACATGGTTCTCTGAAGTGATGCAATAGAAGAACTGCTTTTGATCCCCTAAAGAACAAGTGGACAGGTGGTAACTGGATTTATTTAAAGCTGTTGTTATGATAGACTCACAAACCAGATGCTTGTAGAACTAAAAGGTGAAGTAGTTTTGATAGCCAGGAGTGACATAGTATGTATACAGGCAACCGTCAACCACAGAATTCATTAAAAAAAAAAAAAATGCCAACATGACCAGAGAGGGAGAGAAAAGCCAGAAGCAGAGAGACAAGTACCAGTTAAAACTAGAATAACGAACCAACCAGCGACCAAAATACAAAGATGGACTGAAAGACAATAATATAGACATAAACAGTAGACAGACTGGGAAACTAACAAAGTGGTATATCGAAAGGTAACTGAATTAGAAGCAGGTGATGATGATAAATATTCCGAAGATGGTGGTTCGTGATTGGTTGAGACCGGACATGTGGCACTGACATGATGAAGGGGTGCATTATGGAAACTGTAGTTAGTTTCTGGGATAAAGGCAGGAGGGAAACCTGGAAACATGACAGCTATATCCACTGTTAGAGTTTGGAGGGACCCAATAGTGGTCCTTCAATGGACCTGCTCCAAATGCAAGTGTACGCTAAAGACCTAGGACTTCACTTTCCTCAGTTTCCTGGCCACATGATTACACAGATTATTCACATCATTAACTCTCAGATGGCACTGAGATTATGTCTGCAGAGGTGTAGGACTGTGGTGAGGGTTACTGATAAAACACAGGTAAGTGGCAGGAACAGAGAGGAGCTAAAAACTAAAACAAGCAAACTTATAGGAAGGTAAACAAGAGAATGGAAGCAGACAAAGACAAGGTCCCAGCAAGACAGGATTTTAAAAGTGGTTTGTCAGGAGAGACAGTGTCGAACACAATTTAGTGATTTTAATATTCAGAACCCCTATAAAGTGCAATTTGTAAGGTTTAGTTGAAAACATTCCAAAATAAATTAAACTTATCAACAGAATGTAAGCAAAGAACAGGTTTGATGGTATGTACCTTGCCGCAGAGATACCCACTGAAGCTGGTAGGTTAATCAGCTAGCCCTGACCTGTCCTACACAACTTTGTACTTTAAGATGTGATAGTGAGTCACTGTAGCATTGAGTCAAATCAGTCCAACACAAGAGGATGAAGAAGTGACACTGCCCCAAAGGCAAATTGTAACCATATCATTAAAGGTGCTGCTCCCAGTTAGCTCAGTTAAGGACAGGTAGCCAGTGAAAGGAACAGTAAACAAAACGATTGGCAGAAGCTCTTGGCAAGCGACCATGATCATAAAAACCTGTTGCAGGAAACCACATTCAGCAAACAAAAGAAGGTACATAGAAGCAAAACAAGGGGTAACATTGGTGCTGCTTTTCTCCACTGGAGAGGCTCTTGAAGAGTAAAGGGATACAGTTTCTGCTAGTTTGGTAAGTAAACAACTGTTAATGTTAACAATTAAAAGGAGGGACTGTACATTCACTTGTTTCCAGTAGCAAAATGTGACCCTTAAGCCTTGGCCTTCTCCCACGACCACCCCCTCGCGTGCGATACTGTCGGCTGCTCTCTGCGCGCGAGAGAAATATTTGTACTTGCGTTTTCAGAGGGGGAGGTTTTGACAGTTTGGGGGCGGGACATGAGCTTCCATCGTGACTCAGCAAACTAGCTACAGTAATAGCCTAGCGCTAGCTAGCTGTTTCTCCAGCTAGCATCACCACAATGATCATACAGTTAAGCCCGCCCACTTAGAGGGAAGATATGATTGGTCAGTTTTACTGTCATTTGAAATTGGTATGGTGCTGAATTATAACTGCCTGGCCCCCTCTGTACATGAACAGCGGGACCACCTATCACCAACATCCTGCAGAGGCATCACAGTCCTTATAGGGGGAGACACAGACTCACAGGCTTCCACTTAACCCCTCACGCTTCAACACAGATTCAATAGACACACTTGAATAATTGATTTGCCTATATTTTTGTAATTGTTTAGATGTTGATTGTCAAACTGTAAGTAGATAAAATAAAATTATATTTTAAATAAAATTTATATGTGTGTGTGTGTGTGTATGTGTTAAGAATATTTCAGGCCCTCTAAGAGGGCATGCTTGTTTCCTACAATAGAATAGAATTTGACACTACTACTGTCTGGTGATGTGTTGTTCCTGGTTTGTTGGAGTATAAATTTGACAGGTTGGATCATCTTACATGTTGCTCGTTAATACCAGGCAAATAACAGTTGAATCAGCAGTGTTTGAGCAGGGAAAACACCAAATCGTGCTGGACACCAGCCCATAAGTTGAAAACATATGTGCTGTTCCTGCTTCTCTATGCATCTCTGCCTTGTGCAACGTTGGACCAGATTCTGCATCTCAGCACCCAGTGCCATTCCAAACTGAGGAAAACATGAGGGTATCTCAAGGTGAGGCGTTATAAGCATTGCTACTGTGCTGAGTCTTCTTTGTTGGTGTCCTTTCTTGGCAGGAAGTAGCTCTTGGCAGTAAATTCCCATCTGATTTCCAGCTCTCCAAACACTACGTTTTTTCCCCTTTGGCACTCAGTAAGCAGTGGGTAGGGTTTTGATGACAGACAGAAATGTATTCTCTTTCCTTCACTACCCCCACCGCTAGGATTTCTTCCTCCTTTAAGTATGAATGAAGCTGGGAAATGTTAGCAGTGCTCTAATGGCCGCTAAACAGTTTATTCTGCATGGGGCCTTGAAAAACAGCATCAGTTCTCACATCGGTTGGGTAAAGATCTTTTATTTGAAGTTCACTCTTAAAAAGCTCTCACGCTGCAATGCATGTTATTGAATATTTTTGATGAAGTGACTCAGGCAGATAACCCCTTTAAGCTCTGTAAATATGGCACACCAAGCTGCTTTGGCAGTTAAACTATTGGACGCTGCCTTGCTTTCCCAATATTGGAGGCAATAACATTTACCAGTTCTTTGTCTGGAAAGATTTGGGGATTCAGCAACCAGCCAAGACAGAACGTCCAACATGATAAACGTTAAATATGTCCTCTTTCAAATAAGCATTTAAATATGTGGATGTCGAGCTCCTAGCCCTGAATATTGCCATCAGTAATAGTTCATTTTCATGATCCCGTATTTGATTACAGCGTAGTTCAAACAGCACATACCGTTAAACAGATAACATATAAAACAGCAGTACTGCACAAACTCATACCTTCGCTCAGCAGAAGCAATCAAAGGTGTCAAAAGTATTCACATTCATTACTCAGGTAGAAGTATAAATACTAGGGTTTATAAAATACTTCTCTAGAAGTTGAAGTATCAAAAAACAAACAAACAAAAAATGCCATTAAGGACAAAAGCTTACAGTGCACCACAGTGGTCTATAATGTCCTAGCCCACCTCCCCAAAAACCCCATTCTTCTAAAAGCCATAATGACTATAATGTTATATTAAATTGTTAATTTTGATAAATTTGGGATGCTCTAGGCTTCCTGTTTCAGCCACATATACGCCCATTGAAAGCATTGAGCATTAACATGTGTTTCATGGAGCGGAAGATATGACGACTAGTTGCCTACAAGTATTGTAAAAATCAAAGTCTTGTTATCAATAACCTTTACTGGAATGTAAATGTACATGAATGAAAACAAGCTGTAAATGAAACGAGCGTAACGAGACTATGTTTAAAATGTAAGGAGTAGAAAGTGCAGATAATGGAGTGTAAATGTAAGGAGTAGAAAGTACTGATAATGGTGTGTAAATGTAAGGAGTAGAAAGTACAGATAATGGAGTGTAAATGTAAGGAGTAGAAAGTACTGATAATGGTGTGTAAATGTAAGGAGTAGAAAGTACAGATAATGGAGTGTAAATGTAAGGAGTAGAAAGTACTGATAATGGAGTGTAAATGTAAGGAGTAGAAAGTACAGATAATGATGTGTAAATGTAAGGCGTAGAAAGTACAGATAATGGAGTGTAAATGTAAGGAGTAGAAAGTACAGATAATGGAGTGTAAATGTAAAGAGTAGAAAGTACTGATAATGGAGTGTAAATGTAATGAGTGAAAGTACAGATAATGGAGTGTAAATGTAAAGAGTAGAAAGTACTGATAATGGAGTGTAAATGTAAGGAGTAGAAAGTACTGATAATGGAGTGTAAATGTAAGGAGTAGAAAGTACAGATAATGGAGTGTAAATGTAAGGAGTAGAAAGTACAGATAATGGAGTGTAAATGTAAGGCATAGAAAGTACAGATAATGGAGTGTACATGTAAGGCATAGAAAGTACTGATAATGGAGTGTAAATGTAAGGAGTAGAAAGTACTGATAATGCAGTGTAAATGTAAGGAGTAGAAAGTACTGATAATGGAGTGTAAATGTAAGGAGTAGAAAGTACAGATAATGGTGTGTAAATGTAAGGAGTAGAAAGTACTGATAATGGAGTGTAAATGTAAGGAGTAGAAAGTACTGATAATGGAGTGTAAATGTAAGTAGTCATCTTAAAAATAATTAATTCAGTAAAGTACAAATAACCAAAATTTCTACTTAAGCAACGTAACAACGTATCTGTACTTCATTACTTGACACCTCTGGAAGCAATAGAGTTCAAAATAAGAGTTACAGTATTAGAAAATGCTGCTTAAAAACATAATACTGCTGTTGATGTTTTGTTCATTCAAGCCACATTCTTTCTTTGGCTTTGGGCACAGCTATCCTGGGGTGTGGACATTTAACCTAATGTTGCTTTGCATTGCGTGACTGCCATCATCCTCTTATGCACTTCCTCCCTCTTTCTTCCCCTTCCTGTCTTCCTCTGAGGCATGTGTCCAGTGATACGCTGAATCACGCAGTGCAGCTCAGAGAAAAAAATAAACAAACCATATTGATCTGCAAGTCTCTTTGTCTCAGTTCTCCAGCAGAACCGCAGTGAAGCTCGTACATTCCACCGAGTCTTCATTGCTTACTGACCTGAGACACATTAAAGCCAAATACAGCTTATATACAGTTATAATACAGAACACCCACATACAAAAAAGTTTATTTTTTTTACATAGGTCCCAATTCTATACACCCACCAGCCACTATTAGGTATACCTCCTTGTATCTACACTCATTGTTCATTTTATCAGCTCCACTTAACACATAGGAGCCAAACTCCAGCGCATGGTCAGGACAGCAGAGCGGATCATTGGACGCAATCTGCCAGCACTTCAAGACATCTACACCAGCAGGGTGAGGAAACATGCTGGCAAAATTACAGCTGACCCCTCTCATCCTGGACATCACATCTTCCAGACACTTCCCTCTGGCAGAAGACTCAGGACTCAAGACCAGCACAACCAGACATGCTGACAGCTTTTTCCCCAGAGCTGCTACTCTCATTAACCACAGTGGTCACCCTGCACTTCAAACTCATACTTGAATTGAAGCTCACTGTATTACAGGAACTCCTTTGTAACATAATGCTTATTTGCACAGTCGGACAGATTCTGTAAATAATAGCTCTTATAATATACATCTACTCAGACTCACTTACATCACCTGGCACCAAACAGCTTTCCTCTCTCTGCTACACCTCGACTCCTCTGTAATAACCCAAACCATAACTAACTTTGTTTTTCGTTTTTCTCTCTCTTTCTCTCTCTCTCTCTCTCTCTGAGGTAATAACCACACCGATACATCACAGTATCACCCACCTGATGTAGCACCTGTACAGCTTCTAAAGCTTTTACCTTCAGACTCAGCTTTTGTTTATAAACTTTAACTACTGTTCGACCAGAGGAGGATGGGTCTCCCCTTGTGAGTCTGGTTCCTCCCAAGGTTTCTTCCTCCAGTTAAGGGAGTTTTTCCTTGCCACTGTTGCCTCTGGCTTGCTCACAACGGATAAAGTGTTGTGATTTCATGTTTTTCATGCTTTCAAATTCCTGTAAAGCTGCTTTGTGACAACATTGTTGTAAAAAGCGCTATACAAATAAACTTGACTTGACTTGACTTATGTGTAGAATATCCGTACATGTATAAGCACAGTTTTTCATATATTTCATCAGCACCTTTCCTGGCTCTTTATTACTCTTATTATTCTTTTTCTCCATTCTATTTATTGTATCGTGTTGTGGGTTTCTCTTAGTGTAATATTGTTCTTGTTACATGTCATACATGTGTGCCTCACCAAGACTAATTTCTTGTATGTTTGACATACTTGGCGAATAAACAATTCTGAATTCCGAATTCTGAAATTGTAGTTCTACCATTACAGACTGTAGTCCATCGGTTTCTCTGTATACTCTGTTTTTCTGTTCTTCAATGGATGGTGAATCATTCTCAGCACTGCAGTGACACTGATGTGGTGGTGATGTGTTAGTCTGTGTTGTTCTGGTGCCAGTGGATCAGACACAGCAGTGCTGCTGGAGTGTTAAAACACTGTGTCCGCTCACTGTCCACTCCTTTAGACACAACCTTTTTGGTCCACCTTGTAGATGTAAAGTCATAGACAACACCTCATCCACCACTGCACAGTTTGTGTTGGTCTTTTCTTATTTCTTCCTCAGTGGTTACAGGATGCTGTTGACTGGATATTTCTGGTCGGTGGACTATTCAAAGTCCAGCAGTGACACTAAGGTGTCCGGCAGTACTGCTGTGTCTGGTCTATTTACCCTAGCACAACACACACTCACATTCACTGCAGTGCTGAGAATGATCCATTGGCCACATAATACCTGCACTGTGTTGGTCCTGAGGCAAGCCTACAGTCTGCAATTGTAGTATAAAGTGCTCCTATATTGTAAGTGGAGCTGATAAAGTGCAGATACATGGAGATGTATCTAATGAAGTGGCCGGTGGGTGTATAGAACAGAGATAAATTTAGCGCTCCCAACCTCTTTGTGTGGGTATTATAACTGTATATGGGCTGCATTGGGCTTTTATGTGTTGCAAGTCAGTAAGACATCAAACTTTTGTGCTTAAACTTTTGTATGCCACTTAATGATAATAAGTATATGTAATATGTCCTACATGTAGCACCTATCAACTTTCCTTTGTAGCAGAAAGTAGTGCCAAGAACTTTCTAGAACATTACATCTCTGTTAATATATTACTTCAGCTATCAGCATTGGTTAGTGCTAAATGGCCAAAGAAACACAGTACATTATTATTATTATTCAATTATTATTTAATTTAATCATTATTATTTCATTTCTCAGGCAGCACATTGGTGCAGTGGTTAGCACTGTCACCTCACAGTAAGATGATCCAGGTTGAATACCCAGTCCGGGTTGTTCTGTGTGGAGTTTGCATGTTCTCCTCGTGCTTGAGTGGGTTTCCTCCGGGTACTCCGGCCTCCTCCCACCATCCAAACACATGCATGTTAGGTTGATCGCTAATTCTAAATTTCCCATAGGTGTGAATGTGTGTTGGCCATGCAATGGATATTATTAACTGGCATTTACATTGGGTGACAATTTCATGATGAATGGACCAATGGAAATGCTCCAAAATAACTTGGAAAACATTCTTGTTTCATTGCAATAAAGTAAAGGTGGCATTTGGGCAATACTTGGTTTTCTTTGGACAGTGATGGTATGTGTCTATATGTAGTAATAACTGTATGACTGTGTGTGTTATATGATAGGTGTGAATGAATGATGTGCCTTATATCTATTTAATATTGTATATATGTATTAAGTATTCATACAATATACATCTAGGGCACATCATTAATACACACACAACATATAACACACACAGTACTAGTATTACTATGTATATTAATGTACAATATACATTTTCTTAACCTCATCCTAAGAATTGATGTTACCCTTTCAGCTATTGTATAAAAACAAGCATCATACACATCCACGCAGATACACACACACACTGTTAGCTACTAGTTTTTAGAAGAGACTGACATTTTTAGTAATACGAAGTGCCCTGGCTCTGTTAAGCCTGGCTTTTCGTCTGATATCCTTCTTTTTTGATGACATCCCTGAATAAGGCATCATATGATTAACTGTGGCAGGACTGACCAGTCATGTAGAACTCCACTCTCCTCCACTGCTCTTCCACATACAGCTCAGATTCACTCACCACTGAGCTCTCTCATCTCCGCTCATCTTGCACCTGCACTGACAGCGATGTGCTGCCCCCCACTCTGTATCCATTTTTAAAGCGCTTGCCAAGACGTCCTTAAATAATACATTTTAATGGAAAGACAAGAACTGCATTGTTTGTCTTACCCACCAGTCTGACAGTGGAGGAGTGGGAGGGAAAAAGTCAGACGTGGCTCAGATAATCCAATCACCCTGCACCACCTTTCCTTAACAGACCTCATAGTTTGGCGAGACTACTGTTTACTTGCGTTCGGAGTTAAATCTCACTGACTAAACAAACACCTACATGTCTGTTTGAGACCAGCATAATTACATTCAGCTCTGTAGGCCGTAGGTGTTCATTTAAATCAGGTGATTTACTATTCATAGGTATATCTCTTCGTCATCGTCATCTCCTTTTTTTGTCAGAGCCTCAATGTTTACAGATGTCCCGCGGTATCTTAGTACAAGTCTGCATTACTGGATGTGGAAACACCTGTGCTTGTGTTTCATTCTTGTATATCCAGTATATAAAACTAAGCTCTACATCCGACTCAGAATTGTTTATTTCGCCAAGTATGTCAAACATACAAGGAATTTGTCTTGGTGAGGCTCACATGTATGACAAGAACAATATTACAACAAGAGGAAGGCACAAGAAGATACAATAAATAGCAAGGGCGTAGAATTAGCATGGACGGAAGTGATGTGTCCCCACCACTAATTTGATCACCTCCAAGAAAAACCCTGATTTGTCAATGTCCCATTAACTTAGCGGTGCAGAAAGGGTTAAATGATGTTCTCTATTTGGGTCCTATCCCCCCGATTGTTTCTGGGATTGTTTCTTTGGTTTTGTGGACCACAGCACCAGGTTGTGCAGAGCTTCATGTATTAACCCTGATGTATGAGACCTGTTTCAGTTGCAGTATGGTTGAAGTAAAGTTGAAAGTGGAACACTATCTGGATGAAGGTATGTCTTGTACTTTGATTGACGTATTGAGAGAGATTGTTTTTTCTGTGTTACTTTGTTGGTTTTGTGGAGATTATGCAGCTCCACCAACTTTTATTACTACTGATATATAAGACCTGTTTAGTTTCCACTGAAGACTAAACTACTTCATTGTCAGACATCAGTTTAATATTAATTTATCATTATATAATTTATTAATTTAATTATGAATCGTTATTCTAAATCGTTAAAAAAAGGCACGTAGAATCGCATATGTAGTACATCAGTCCTTTATCATTTTATCACGGAGCAAAGAGAAAACAACAACAAGAAAAAAAACAAGCAGCAAGCAATAGAAGGTCTGCACCAATGTCAAGAGCAAATCTACACCCCTGATAAATAGAATAAAGAATAAGAATAATAAGAGTAATGAAGAGCCAGGAAAGGTGCAAATGAGCGTGACAATGCTTTGTCAAACAGATATACAGTATGAATATCTGTGCTTATATGTGTGCGGATATTCTACACATTAGTGAGTAGATATATATTATAAAAGCTATTATTTACAGAATCTGTCCGACTGTGCAAATAAGCATTATGTTCTAATACAGTTAGATTCAGTTCAGGATTTGAATTTGAAGTGCAGGGTGACCACTGTGGTTAATGAGAGTAGCAGCTCTGGGGAAAAAGCTGTCAACATGTCTTGTTGTGCTGGTCTTGATGGTCCAGAGTCTTCTGCCAGAGGGAAGTGTCTGGAAGATGTGATGTCCAGGATGAGAGGGGTCAACTGTACAACATAGATATACACTGAATAATATATACTGAAAACATGGTGGGAACATTCAGTGCACAGTTAAATCATGAACACTCTCTCACAGAAAGTCATATAGTTATACATTCCCTGATATGTCATTGGCCTAAAACATATTTTTTTCATGGTGGAGAGGTACGTGAAGGTCCTTTAGTCGACAAAGCAAAACTGACCACTCTTTTAACATGTCAGACAAGTGGGTTTATTTTTGCGAAAATATGTCTATATTTGTGTTGTAGACATAGTGACCCCTTATACCCATCATGACCAGCTTGCTTCTCTGCAATTAGCCTCTTCATTTCAAACCACTCTGAATGACTGTCTGCATCTCAGTTACTATATTATGAAAAGATTTTGAATGCCCCTTTAAGGTCACCAAGTAACACCTACATTGACAGGATGGAGTCATTTCACTGCTATTCAAAATCATCAGTCACTATTAGTTTTGTGTGGCATGTAGGAGCAGGCAACTTTTAAAGGTGACAAATTGTACCCCTTTTCCACAAGTGAACACAGCCCCCTGGGGACGGAAAGAAATGTCTATGACATGCTGTTGTCAAAATGTGAAAAAAGGTTCAAGCACGGCAGCTTCCTTTTCAGCCTGTCTGAACAGCCCTGTTCAGAACAATCATTTTAAGTATCTGTTCCTTCAAATGATAATGAGTCACTGCTCTTCCCGCCCCCTCTTCAATGAGGCATGCTGACATGAGTACAGCTTCACACTACTGGAGCACGAAACCCACCTACACCAACTCTCTTATCTTATTGTGGTTTTGTTTACATGTTGATATGATAAAGTTCAACTTATAGCCACTCAGTTACCAAACTACAAGCAGGAAAGTTATTGTGGATCTTGCAGCAAGCAGGGCCAAGAACTTTCTAGAACATTACATCTCTGTTAATATATTTCCTCAGCGGTTAACATTGGTTAGTGCTAAATGGCCAAAGAAACACAGATCATCATTATTATTTAATTTAATATAATTATTATTTCATGTATTATTATTTCATATTTCAGGCAGCATGGTGATGTAGTGGTTAGCACTGTTGCCTCACAGCAAGATGATCCGGGTTCAATTCCCAGTCCGGCCCATTCTGTGTGTAGTGTGCATGTTCTCCCTGTGCTTGAGTGGGTTTCCTTCAGGTACTCCGGTTTCCTCCCACAGTCCAAACACATGCATGTTAGGTTGATCGCTCTCTCTAGATAGCCCGTAGATGTGAGTGGTCATTGTTTTTTTGGTTTGTTGGTCATTGGGCCGAGAGATTCTTACACATAGCACAAGTGCAGACAGTTTATTATATATAAAAAATGTATAAAGTTGTGGACAGCTTACAGTACGATGTGTTTTCAGTGGATTGATCAAAGCCATGTAACATTAGAGTATGAAATTATCCACTTGGTTCACTTATTCTCTCTATTTGTATTCTGTACATCACTAATGATTTCCAATATAAGAAATAGTGATTGATAGGTTGATCGCTCTCTCTAGATTGCCCGTAGATGTCAGTGTGTGTTGGCTATGCGATGTACTGGTGACCTGTCCAGGGTAATTTCCCAGCAGTTTGATCCCTTGCCTGGTAATGATGCCTCTTTTAAAATGTTTCACTGCCAGGGCTGGGTTGTACTGACAGCTTCCTGTTTGAATTTTACTGTTCTACCTTAAATGGCAAAACAGTTAAATTCTGCTGGCTCAGTCCCGTCCAGCTTCTCGTTCAAATTTTCCTGTTCTGCCTTAAATAGTGCAGCAGTTATCAGGAGTTGCTTGAGAACGACTGTAACGACTGCAAACATTTAAGGTGGAATGGGAAAATTTGAACGAGAAGCTGGACTGGTAGACAAAGCCACCAGTATGTTACCATCACACACTTTAAGGTGGAGTAAAACATTTGAACAACCTCATGTGCCTGACTGCTGGAAAGAAGCTGGCGGGAAAGAAGCCGGCAGCTTCATGTGAGGCATAAAGTGGTTAGCACACACATACAGGTTTTTGCTGACTGTAGCCGTAGATGTTGCCACCAGGTGCAGCCAAGAGTAGAGCAGTGCCAGTGATTAGTTCTCAGCTTCCCTATAATGCTTGCAAAGCTGGCAAGGTATCTCTGAATGGAGCCAAATGTGAACAGCATGTTGAGCATCATGCGTTCTCATCTAGGCAGCCCACAAAAAGTGACTGGCTTGTTTTATTTCACAGCAGTACAACAAAAACTGACCTGTGTGAAAGTGCAACGTGTTAGCAAATCTGCAAAGAACTCATTTACAAGCTACCAAATGCTTCAACAGAACCTTTAAACATCTGATGCTGAGAATTTCACTAAATTTGTTCCATCGTCTCACTGTTATGCTCTGGAAGGCG
The DNA here is from genome assembly GCA_021613375.1 of Megaleporinus macrocephalus. NCBI lineage: Eukaryota > Metazoa > Chordata > Actinopteri > Characiformes > Anostomidae > Megaleporinus > Megaleporinus macrocephalus. The sequence goes on from CM038702.1 coordinate 16,097,363, forward strand.
TACTACTTCAAATGTTAGTTGGTAATTGGGCTGAGAGATTCATAACCATGGCACATGGACAGTTTTTTATATATAAAACATGTAGAAAGTTGTGGACAGCTTACAGTACAATGTGTATTGGGTGGACTGTGTTGGTATATGTATATAAGTATTTGAGGCAGAGATCCATGCCGATCAAAGCCATGTAACATTAGAGTATGATCCACTTGGTTCCTTTATTCTCTCTATTTGTGTTCTGTACATCATCAATGATTTCAAATTAAAGGAATAGTGATTAGGCTAGATCAATAGTATAACTACCAACTGTCCAGATGGTGCAATGGCACTGGCTTCTGCAGTACAGGAGGATCATGGAGATCCCCAGACTCCCTTCAACTTTACTGAACCCTGTATATGATATGCTTCAACTTTCATGGATGTTACATAAGCAGCTCTTCTTATTTCATTGAGCCTCTAATCAATGGTGACCAATTACTGATACAAAAAGTGCACAAAGAAATTTTTGCCTCAAGAAGTTTGATATCATTTTGTTCACTGTGTTCATAGTTGGCCTCGGGGCCACCGCCCACCTGCGCTGGAGCTAATTACACTGGACTGTATTCATGCGCTGGTCATCTGCGGGTAAGCGCCAGTTCCTATTTCAGAATAATATTCAGCGTCAGCAATGATTCACCCTGCATGCACTCGCATATACAGTATGCGACCTGAACACAGTCAAAGGGAAGTGCATGACTGGAGCAGCAGAACGAGCCCATGTGAGAGTTCTCTGTAGTGTCTCAGGCAAAGACAGCTCTCTGTGTACAGCATATGCATATGGTTCACTAATATCGTCTTATGTAATATGTAAGGCGCAGAGGGATTCGCTGAATGTAGGTTGCATCTTTACGTTGCCTAGCAACCTCATTTAGCCTTGGCTGTGTGAAGTCCAGTGATGTCTTTTAAATAAAACACTAAAAATCAAACAGGCTGGCAGGGACATTGTGCAAGATTTAAACATCCCCTTTCACTTGTGAGCTAAAAAAGTTCCTAAATGATGACAGTTTCTCTTAGAAATCTGGTGTGAACTAGAATCCCTTCAACTGTATTAACAGTGAAAACAGGCCCAGACTCACTCACTATACTAATGGACTACATATTATATTAGAAATATGCTAATGTGATGTCCCCTTTCCAGTTTTTTGAGAGCTTGGGGGCTTCCCAGTGCCCCAAAACTAGATTTATTTGGAAATGAAGCTATCCATTTTGGAAAGGGACCCATTCATCATTAGCTCCATAAAAGAACAGATTTACAATGTGAAAAATGATTCCAGAGTATATAAATATAAAAATAATGTGATGATTTTTTCTCTACCATTGTAACTATAACTAGCTTTGAGAAGCATCAGTACCGATACCAGTATCAGGTGTGAGACTAATACTGCTCTCATTGACTTATGAAAACCCACCCATACCAACATACTGATGCTATCTGATACCACGTGACATAAACCTCAGGTACACTGTGTTACTGGCCCTGTGGAGGTGGGACACAAAGCCGGTGGTCACTTTAAACAGTTTTCAGAGTCCTTTAGCCAGGAATACACTGAGAGATTTTAGCTTCTCTCTGAATCACTCTGTTTACATCCATCCATCCATTATCTGCCATCTAATCCCGCTAGTCAGGGTCATGGGGGGGCTGGAGTCAATCCCAGCGTCATCCAGCGAAGGCAGGGTACACCATGGACAGTTCACCAGTCCATCGCACGGACGACACTCACACCTACGGGCAATTTACAGTGATCGATCAACCTAACATGCAAGTGTTTGGACTGTGGGAGGAAACCAGACAACCCAGAGGAAACCCACTCAAGCACGGGGAGAGCATGCACACTCCACACAGAACAGCCTGGACCGGGAATCCAACCCGGATCATCTTGCTGTGAGGCGACAGTGCTGACCACTACACCACCATGCCGCTTGTTTACATCCTAATGAGGTAATTACATAGAAATTTAGGAAAAACTGGAATCCACCTCTAAAATACAATTGAATTGTTTTTCATACAAACAATTTTAAAATCCACTTTCACTGGTGTTGACCCATGCTGACCTGTGATAGGACACTCCACTCCTATTACACCCTTCAGGTTTAAGTACTTAAATTGGTAAAATTGGTAATTGGTAAAAATGCAACTTTGATTAACTTATTTTGACACACTCTAAATTCTAACTCTAACCCAAATTCTAACTCTATTAACACTACTGTTTCCATTATTGCTAAGTAATCAGCTTTAGGATATAATAAGTTGGGACACGACCATGATGTAATCTGATATCATCTCTCACTAGTAGCTTTGATACAGAGTCATTCTGTCGACAACCACAGTACTCTATATGATTGGCGTTCACTGAAAGGTTATTGACTCGCTGTCTTGTTTTATAAAAAGAAAAAATAAGCCTTGGTTTTGTCACTGTGTTACATCAACACAAACAGAAACGGTGCTGACTCAATATTGTCTGTTTAGAACAGAAATGAGCTTCTCAGCGCTCTCTGCATAATCAGTGTGACTGTGTAACTGCGTATGAAGAGCAGGAGAGTAATAATAAGTTAAGTTAAGAGTTGATCTTGTTCCATCCCCCTGTGTGAACGTCTCTCCCTCTGAACGTGGCTAGTACACTTGGGAAGATCTCAGTTCGGGACACAGTGGTAGTCTTTTATCTAATGCAGTCAGTTCCTGGGTATGATTAATGGGGAGCGGATAAGAGACCCCCCAGCTTATACAGCATCAGCACTCTCTCGTCTCTGAGGGACATCTGACAAAAGGACAAACACCAGAAGACTGCAACCCCCCAAGACCCCCACCAAGCCCCCCCACAACAGCTGTGTGTGTGTGTGTGTGTTGGGGGATGTTTTCACAGTAGGGAGGAGTGAAGAGATACATCCAGCTGCTTCTGTCTCCATCTGCCTCTTCTAGAGAGGAATCTCTCTCACTCTCACTCTCCCTCTCCCACATAGACTTTCTGTCTTTCTTTTAATATGTCCTGCTTTCTCTGTCTCCCTCTCTCCATTCTCTTCTCCTTCTTCTCATCCCTCTCTCTTTATCCCTGTCTCTGTCTCTCCTTTCCTGATCTCTCTCTCTTTCTGTTCTCTTTCTCCCCATCCCTCTATCTTTCTCTCTCTCTTTATCACTTCCCTGTTTCTCTCTACTCTATCTCCCCTTTCTGTTCTCCTTCTCCCCATCTCTCTCTTCCTCTTTCTTTATCCCCTTCCATCTCTCTCTCCCCTCTGCTGTCCCTCCTTCTCTCCCTCTCTCTCTCCCTCTTTATCGCTCCCCTGTTTCTCTCTCCTCTCTCTTTCCTTCCTGATCTGTCTCTCTCTCTTTCCTTCTTGATCTCTCTCTCTCTCTTTCCTTCCTGATCTCTCTCTATCCTTCCTGATATATCTCTCTCTCCTTCCTGATCTCACTCTCTCTCTCTCTCTCTCTCTCTCTCTCTTTCCTTCCTGATCTCTCTCTCTCTCTCTCTCTCTCTATCTCTCTCTCTCTCTCCCTGGTGTGTGTGTGTGTGTGGGGGGGGGTTCTCTCTTTGCAGTGGGGTTCAGAGCTGTAGTGCTCAGTGGGGAATGTTCTGGGAACAGTGTCTGGGTGGGTTCAGTGTTTGCTGTATGTTCTGTGTTTGTGGTAGAGACAGTCAGTGCACAGTGAACAGACAACTCATCTCTCACACAGCACCTGCCTCTAGCTCCTCTCTGAACACTGACAAAAACAAGCAAGAGGAGGAGAGAAGTGATGAGAGGGTGGAGCAAAAAGAGAGAGAACAGGAAAGACAGAGTAGTGGGAGAGATAGAGTTAGATGATTAAAAGATAAACACCTAGATAACTAACTCTATGTACGTCTGTTCTTTAAAATGATGAACTGTTATTATTTATTGGCTGTTATTGTTTTGTGAAAATGAAAATGGTTTAAAGGCTTATTCTGGCTTAGTGGTGATGCTCTTACTGCACTAGTACTACTAAGTATGATCAAGCCAATAGAACTTACTAAACTGAAAGACAAGAGAGGAGGAGTAATTGGAGGAAGAAGAGAGTGAAAGATTCCTCTCTTTGCTCTCTAGGAGGGGCAAATAGAGAGCAAGAAAGAGTGAAGTAGAAATAGGCAAAGACATATAGTAGAAGAGAAAGAGAGTAAAAGAAAAGAGAGGGTAATGTAGAAGGAGAGAAAAGGAGAGTGGAGGACAGAGAGAAACAGAGAGAGAAAGAAAGAGAGAGGGAGTGGGAGAGAGAGAGATGGAGAGGGAGATGAAGGGAGAGAGAAAGATAGAAAAATAGGAGGGAGGGGAAGAGAGAGAGAAAGATAGAAAAATAGAGAGGGAAAAAGAGCAAGAGATAGAGAGAGGGAGGGAGAGAGAAAAAGAGGGGGAGGGAGAAGGAGGGGGGAAGAGAGAGAGAAAGATAGAAAAATAGAGAGGGAGAGAGAGAGAGAGAGAGAGAGAGAGAGAGAGACCCCACTATTTAAATGAATCTGGCAGTAACACACACAGCTCAGTGTGAATGAGTGTGTTTGTATGCTCAGTGGAGATGTTTAGCCATGAGGCCTAAAGGAACACAGCACTGTTTGTAATGGAGCAGGACAAGATAGAAAGAGCAGAAAGATACCCTACAGTACTCTCTCTCTCTCACTCTCTCTCTCTCTTTCTCTCGCACTCTCTCTCTCTCTCTCTCTTTCTCTCTCTCTCTCTCTCTCTCTCTGTGTTATTCTGGGTAATCCTGACCCACTGAGACAGCGTCTGGCTCAGCACATTCAGGCTATAACTGTGGGACTTCATGCAGAATCAGGGCAGCGGGTCCATTCGGCCCCAGGAGGCCCCCTGAGTGTCCTGCTCCACATGCAAACCACACTGTCCACCACACCACTTTTGGGTCAGCTTGCATCAACGTATCAAAGTCTGTATATGTGTGTTTGAGTAAGAGAGAAAGAGAGAGAGTGTGAGAGAGACAATAGAGAACTCTGCTGTTATAGGCTGCATCATCCTCACCACATGTGAGACATTACATTTAATCACATTTATTTCACATGTGTGTTAAACATCACACTGTTAGGACTGGTCCAGTGTAGTTTTTGCTATGTAACCACACTAATATTGACATGGCAGCAAAATCTATGTTGTCATTTCCAGTCTGCGTAATCCAGCTCCATATCAGAGCATCTTTGTGGTAATGCTAAACAAGCTGTAGCAAGCCAACCAGATTAATTTTAATAATGATATGATTTAGACTAGTGTATTTCTGTACTAGTTGAAACAAAAATATGTTTTGGATTTTTACCCAATTTCCCCCCCAGTTTGCTCATAGAGAATCCCCATTTGTTAACTATAGGGCTCCTCAAGTCACACAATGCCATGAAGTTACATGAGGTACCACCATAACCACATTGCACAACAAGCTTAAAGGAGACTGTCAACTCTGTTATGTCACCTAAAAGATGGCTATCACTGGCAGGCTAGTGATGGAGGGAAGACCATGTTACTCACAGCCAAAGCCAATTATGCTGTCTTAGTGGCTGATTTAATGTTTTGGCTGTTGTGACTTATTGAAAAAGCACTATGGCCCAATTCATAGTATACAGTTGATGATAGTATACTTCAGAGTCAATTTGCTATGTGATATCAAGAACATAACATATCCAGCATGGTTGGATAGCTGAGATTTCCTAAACCACATACTAGTACACTAAACAGTATACAAAAATAGTGCATATATGTTTAGAAGTGCACTCTTTAATAAGGTAGGACAAGTACAGCAGTGTGTGACGCGGTCAACTGCCCAGCAGCTCTGGGGTCTGATGACAGCACTGCTGTGCCGCCTACTATAGACTTTGATTAAACGTCGCCAAGCCAGAGTTTAAGATTTGTCTTGACTACAGCTGCATTTATTGAGCTGATGTCGACCGTGTATTTGTCAGCGCCTTGAGGTGTTTGAGGCGAGTGTAACTGCAGCACCATTTAGGGCGGAACAAAAAAAACTTGTTCAGCAATTAAATAGTGTAAGCACTGCCTCTCACGCTCACACACCTGACTATCATCACAATCATACACCTGTAGCTCATCAGCAGGCCCATATAGTCTCTCCACGCACTGCACTCAGAGCATGTTATTGAATTGTGACATTGGTTGTGATACACCTTACCACTGCCTAGCACTGAAGCCAGCATCTAGCCGGCTTCCTATTTAATCCAGTAATGCCATCTCTCCACAGAGGGGACCTGCCATCCTCCCTGGAGTCCTTGAGGTCGCTGGACTCCCCGATCCGCCTGAGCACCAACCTCCCTCACCCTTGGCGTCTATCCCTCACGGGTCTCCACGCAGTGAGGCTTGTTAGCCTGTCAGACTTCTAGTTTGTACTCGCGCCTTGCAGCTGGTCCTTTGTTGACTTTGAACTTATTGAATATATAAACTGTGTTCTTATGCTCTCTCCGGAAACAGGGCAAATGGTGAAACTCCCTGCAGGGATCCTCTCCTGGCGAGCTCTGGAACGACGCAGAGGAATAAGTTTTGTTGCACATCTTCTATTCCTGTTAAGTTAATAAAGCCCTTTGTATGGATCGCAGTACCATGTCTGGGTCTGAATCGTTACAAATAGCATGAATAGCACCCACAAAAGAGGCTGCTCTTTTGCAAATATGATGATGAACTAAATAAAAAGTAAATGCTGACATTGCACATCAAGTTATCTTTGATGAAAAAAAAATAACACTTTCAAAACACTTTCCTAGTGACATACCATCTCTTCATGTTTCATTTACTTTTGTTAAACTCTTAAGTCATTAAAATGAAGTCATTATTTCAACCTAATAAGTTATAATGTGGACCAGAAACAGACCAGACCCTTCATACCAAAATGGTGTGAGCCAAATAGGATCCCATTGCCCTGGTCATATGTTAAAGATGCAGTTGGGTGTAAACTCTGTTTATTGGTGTAGTTAATAAGGCTAGAGTTAGCTTCCTAGTCATCAGCTTCTTAATATAATATTCTGTTCTTTAAATCCTGCAGCTCGTACCGTAGGCAGAATGTAACTGCAGCACCATTTAAAGCAAAACGAGAAAGACAACTTCCCACATCTTCAACAAGACCCCAACTTATGAGTTTGCTCTGTTTATTATAATCCAGACTGTCTCTCAACCCTTGGACTCTATTGAGGCTTTGCGCATTGGGGTTCGTTTTACTTTCCTGTCTGTGTCGGTTTTGACTTGTCGCTCCTGTGTGAGCATTGTGGTGTCTCTCACTGTGAGCCAGCCAATCAGAGCAAAGCTCATCAAACCACTCCTCAGTTCGGGAAAACAGGGAAAACAGCTCATTTCATTTCAGGACCAAATCATGGGGAGAAAATGGGCTTGTAAAACCACATCAGAGCATTTCCCCCCCCCCAAACAAAGTCACATACCTTCCATGTGCGTGTTCCTTTGCATGAAAGTTCTTAGTAGCTAACCTGCTGAGCTGCCCATTCCCACCAGAGCAAAGCTTTTAACTTTGCCAGTCAAGGATGGCTGTGGATGGCATGGCTGGGGACCCTCTCCCAATATCAGGGTGAGTGTCTACATGGCTGTGCCAACCGGAAGCCCTGATCGTGTTCTTTTACTCGTATTGTGCGGAGCTTGTCCTAGCGTGTAATACTGTGAGAATGCGTCTGTGGGCGAAGCGGGAACAGATCGATTGTTGGCCGAGCGAGTGTTCAGACACATGGTGTAACTCCTGGCGCTGAGCTGAGCTCTTTTATTCTCTTTACAACAGCGGAGTTTCTCATTCACGAAGGCATTTGCTCTGTTTAGCATAATGTACCTTTGCATTGTGCTCTGAAATGGGCCTCTGCGCCTTTCCAGCTTTCGCTGAGCCGCCTCAGCCTTTTAAGAGAAAAGCTGATAGAAGTGATATCATTGTGCCCATGTTGTTTCTTTGATACTTACAATTTTACCCCATCTTGCATCCGTGCGTGCGCTAAGCACAGAGCAGGAAGGATCCCGCGGGGTCTTTCTTCACGAGATACAGCTGTTTCATGTTTATGCGTATGAAAGCCGCTCTGTAAATAGAACACAGCAGCATTGATTGTGCGTGGAGGCAGAACACCTGCTCCATTCTTCCCGCTCTGATACAGTAGAGATGGATTTGGGGTAGACGATACACTCCAGTCCCCCCCCCCCCACCTGTATTCCCGCCAGACTGCTGAGGAGAAAAAGTAAAGCTGCTGAACTGTCTGCAAGGCTTCCCTATCAACACATACAGGGGGCTATTTCTCTTCCTGCATGCATTGATTTTTTTTTGGTTTTGTTTTTGTTATTGTTGTTGTTTGGGACACATTCACAATGCCCAAGGAGTGCCTTTCCTGCCTGCAGCTGCAGCTACATGTGTCTGCGGGAACAGTCCACTGACCTCATGCAGTTTGATGGCTGCGGCATCATATTTATGTCCAATTTCAGCTTCAGAGCTCATCATATTTTCTCTTTTGTCTCCAAAATCAGCTTTAAGTGCATCCATTATTGAATGATGTGTCACGGGAATCGAAGGTGAGTTTAAAGTATTTCTACCTTCAACTTTGAAACTCTTCCATGTGACCTACATTAGGGGGATGATTTGAGACGGAAACAGGAGAATATTTTCCTATAATAAGAATAGAGAACATTCATTCTAAGAGCAAACCCAAAACACAGAAGTGGGAAATCTTGCTCAATATAGTCCTCCCATGGAATATAATGAGCCATGGTGCTGCAAAAACCCCCCTTTTCAAAATCCCCTATAGCAAAATGTGGAAGATACGTCACCCTGAGCTTCATAAATAAAATCATAGTAAGCGGTCAGCAGTAGCACTTCATAATACTAACCAAAACTGGCCTGTCAGCAGTATGACAGCCGCTCAGGTCAGAATATTTCTCTTGTCTCGGAAAACTGTTACTGCTATGTTCTTAACAGTTGAGGTTGATAAAGGTTCTAGGCATATATGTACAGTCTTAGACAAGCTTAGAACCTTTACCTCAATCATTATGTAGCAGTTCTTTAAGCTTTAAAAATGATTGTGGTAAAGGTTCTAGGCATATATGTTCATTCTTGGACAGGCTTAGAACCTTTACCTCAGTCATTCCATAGCAGATCTTTAATCTTTAAAAATGGTTGAGCTAAAGGTTCTAGGCATATATGTACAGTCTTGCACAGGCTTAGAACCTTTACCTCAGTCATTCCATAGCAGATCTTTAATCTTTAAAAATGGTTGAGCTAAAGGTTCTAGGCATATATGTACAGTCCTGGACAGGCTTAGAACCTTTACCTTAATCATTACATAGCAGTTATTTAATCATTAAAAATGATTAAAGTAAAGGTTCTAGGCTTTGATGTGCAGTCTTGGACAGGCTTAGAGCTTTTACCTCAATAATTATGTAGCAGTTCTTTAAGCTTTATAAATGATTGAGGTAAAGGTTCTAGGCTTGGATATGCAGTCTTGGACAGGCTTAGAACCTTTACGTCAATCATTACATAGCAGATTTTAAGCTGTTATTATTCTTACACTTGCATGTACCAAAAATTATTATTTTCTACTAAAACTTCTTTAGGGAATGAAAAAGTTTATTCTATGGTACGACTTCAGAGAACCACTTTTCACAAAAAAAAAACCAACATTGTCCAATCTCCATTTTTGTTTCTTTGTATTTTTCTGCACCATGGTTTCATGGTTGGTGGACCAATGGAAATGCTCCAAAATAACTTGGTAAATATTCTGGTTTCATTGACTTACATGAAAAGTAAAGTGAGTCGTGGCCCTCTCCTGTAAAGCTGCAAGAGATACTTGTTGGTCTATGGACAGGACGATATAGATAAGTTTGGGGACACCTTCCCTTTTTACACTTACACGTACATTTAATCAGGTATGAAACGCAACCTGTTTTGTAACAGCTAATAGTTTGCCGGCATTCATCAACACTCAGCTTTAAGTGTCTTCCATGATGTGAAGAGCAGGTTTAAGCTAAGTAATGATTAAAAGTTTTCTTTTCCAAACTACTGTTAAAAGCACATACTGGAAATATTTGGTCCAATAAGAGGTGGATTCCAGCGAGGAGAGGAAGCAAACCTCATCTTTAAGTTCTCTAAACAATTATTTCCTTTTGTAAGCGGAATGTGAAATTAAGACTATAGACTGAATCTGGATCAGTTTAATTTGTTCAGTTATTCTGTCCATGATAGTGTTTAGTGTCTGTGTTTATATCGATTGTTATGAAAGTAACTCAAAACTCAGCAGATGTTTTCTAGTACATCTGCACTTGTGATCATTACAGTAGGGCATGTTAGCCTTATGTATAAATGATCTGATATGAAAACTAATAATCAGTGAAATGTTTTCAATTTACTTGTCTTAGGTGTACCAAGCTTTCGCCCGATAACACTGGGATTGGCTTTAGCCCCCCATGACCCTGACTAGCGTGATAAAGCGGAAGATAATGGATAGATGGATGGATAGATGGATGGATGGATGGATGGATATATCCGACTTTATAAGTTATATAGTAGCAGTTGCATAACTTCTTCCAGTTTTTAAAAAAAACTATGTGATGAGTCAAGTCAACATCTACGAAACACTGATGTCATGATTAAAACTACAAGTGTGACTTCAAAGATTTAAAATTTGTGACAAACAAATTTGTATATGACCTACAACCTATGCTGCCTTTACAATCTTTTGAGCTATTATAGAGTCTCCCCACCTCTCTGATGGCACAGGATTTTTTAGTCTTAAGGAAACTGGAGATAACAATGTTCAGCATCTGATCTTTGAAACCCAAAAGCACGTTAGAACAAACACGTGTGGAACATAACTCGCTCTTTCCAACAATCAGCAGTTCTAGCATACAGAAATACTAGATATACTGTCCCTGACTTCACCTGGCTCCTCACCTGTTGTCTTCTCTGAGGCACCCATGTTGTTAGTCATAATGATGTGATCAGTAAATAGTTGACATTAAGCTTAAAGCCTCAATCAGTAGTACAGAGTAGTGACTAAATCAAAATGTTTTGTCTGCTAATGTTAAGCTTGCATATATACAGCACAATGTAAAAACTACAACTGAAAAAGTAATAATGATAGGCAGTGAATCTCCACTAACTGGTGGGGGTGTTTATGTGATGAATTCTTTATTTTATGTTTAAAGGAAATGATGACCATTACTCCCTTCCCGCCTCCCACCCCCACCCAGCTCCTTGTTTGGCAGCCGCTGGCTGGTCCAGGCACTGGGCCTTGCTCATTGACAGCACTACGGAAAAAAGAGACTTGTGATGTGTGTGTATGTAGAGGAACGTGGCAATTTTCCACTCTGGGGAGCAGATGGAGCAACGTGTTCACAAACAGAGGGCAACAGGACACGCCAAGAGGAGGAAACAAATGAAGCCAGTCTCGCTCGCTTACACACACACTGGCAGACTCGCAGCCTCTTTGCTATGTATGTGGACTGCAAATGTGTCAAGCTTCTGCTAAGTTACATTTGACACCCATATCAGCGTTTCACAGAATTAAGTCCAGAGGCAATGGGCCTCGCCTGGAAACACCTCACTGCTTCCTCCTACTGCTCATTCCTAGACTATGACGGGACAACTTTACATGTACATGTTCATTGGCCAGTTTATTAGAACAGTGTTGGTCCACCCTGCTGGTGTACAGTTAGAGACATCAGCCCATGTGTTGATGCACAGTTTAGTTAAAAGTCCTCTAGCTCATTAGCAATGGTCAGTTTCGATCAGTTTTCTGTTCAGGTGCATAGTAGCACCAGTAGCACTTTTCCAGTTTTGAAAAGTTTAAAGTTATGTAATGAAAGTCGAGTCAACATTAATGAAACACTGATGTCATGATTAAAACTACAAGTGTGCCTTCAAAAATCTAACTGAAAAAATCTGTGCCAAACAAATCATGCAAACCTGTATATGACCTACACCCTATACAGCCTTTACAATCTTTTTAGCTATTATAGAGTCTCCCCACCTCTCTGATGGCACATTGTTTTTTGTAGTTATGGGGAAACTGGAGATACCAATGTTCAATTTCTGATCTTTGAAACCCAGAAGCATGTTAGAACAAACACATGTGGAACATAACTCGCTCTTTCCAACAATCAGCAATCCTAGCTCACAGAAATCTAGATATACTGTCCCTGTCCCTTCACCTGGTTCCTCACCTGTTGTCTTCTCTGAGGCACCCATGTAGTTAGAATCATAATGATGGGATCAGTAAATAGTTGACATTAAGCTTAAAGCCTCATCATCGAGCAGTAAAGTCAGTAAGTCGACTACTCTGCACAATCAGAGTAGTGACTAAATCAAAACTCATGTTACTGCAGCACTATAGTCTGAGTGATTAATATTCACTTATGTTTTGTCTGCTAATGTTAAGCTTGCAAATATAAATACAGCACAATGTAAAAACTACAACTGAAAAAATAATAATGTGAAGCAGTGTTTGAGTGTCTGAAATTGAGAAATACTATTTTCCCACTTGTAACAATCAACAAATTCGTATGTAAAGCAGCTAAACTCAAGATATTAGATGATCTAATGCAACATTAGACTTTTTACACATGCTAAATGTGCAGTGAATGTGAAAAAATATACAATATCTAATATTAATATAAAATTTATATAAATATATAAATTTTAATAGATCTACATGCTTAGTGCTGGTATCTGCAAATAAAAGCTTAAAAAAAGAAACAAAGAAATCTGAATTACACATAAAACTGTTTCTTTATTAAATTTTTATTTATAGACTTTGAATTCATGTATGATATCAGATTACAGAAGTATTTTGTTTAACTAAGAAATACCAACATTAAGTATTCTATATTCATAGACTGTTTATTAAACACTCTCTACATCTGCCACAGTCATCATTGATCAGATTCTGAGTTCAGGACTACTGTTGAAATAATATAAAGTATAAAGTTAGGGTAGATGAAATAATAATATAATATAATATAATATAATATAATATAGAAATTGCATATTAGATACAATAATATATATGATATACATAAATATACAATATAGAAATAGAGAATAATAGACAAATATAGACAATAGTGTTGTGGGTTGTTTTGAATTAAGTTCAGTTGTACTGTTCAGTACTGTTGACTAACAATGCACCAGGTGATTCGGGTCTCCAGAATTAGACAGTTTTCAGCTTAAATGGCCATGAGCGATGACTGGCTGAGTGATATACATTGCAATTGTATAATAACAATCAAATCAGCGTCCAGAATACCACAATATCAAAATAAAACTTGGCCCGTAATGGCATTTTCATATATTTGATCTTTACATGAACTGAAGAAGAAATGTTTTTACAGTTAAAAGGGAAGTTCTGCGCTGCCTGTTAAGATACTGCAATGCAAAACATCTTTTCTGATAGCTCAGACGTTTGGGTGGGGTGCACACCTCTGGACGGCCTTGTGATTAGAAGAATTTGGCGAGGGAGCCAGACATCATATTATTTGAAGGCAAATGCCAGTAACCTCTGCCTCCTCCGCACCAGTCCTGTCTTATCTCTCTGATAGCTACAGCAACTCTGTGTCTCCTCCGCAGAGACAGTTATAACTACACTCCCTGCACTGCCCTGATCGTCGCCTTGATCTGAGCTCCACACTAAGTAATAGTTCTGTGGAAAACACAGTTGACTCAGTTTTCTCATTATGCTGGACGTAGTCAGTCGTGCCAGACAGTGTCAGAAGTGTTTGGGATTATTTAACAAGCTGATGCAGTTTGAGGAAAGTGTATGATAATTTAAACAGGCCAAGGGCGTCACTAAACCCAATTAAGCGGACCACGTGCCCCAGTAAAATGTTGCTGTGCCTGGAAAAAGAAGTCATTGTGTAAGCTATAATGTTTCCTGTTTTAGCTCACCTGAGGTACACGACACAAACATTATGACCCTGCGAATTCACTCCAAACACACTTCTCACAGTGCTATAGCACACCTTCTCTATTTTCCATACTCAGGCTGTACAGGTGGACAAGGACATACATACACAGGTACTTCACAGCACAAACATACAAACCTTTACATACATTGATCAGCCATAAGATTAAAATCACCTCCTTTATTTACACTCGTTCTCCATTTTATCAGCTCTACTTACCACATAGGAGCACTTTGTAGTTCTACATTTACAGACTGTAGTCCATCTGTTTCTTTGTATACTTCATTACCCTGTTCTTCAACGGTCCGGACCCTCACAGGACCACCAGAGAGCAGATATCATTTGGGTATTATTCTCAGCACTGCAGTGACACTGATGTGGTGGTGGTGTGTTATCATGTGTTGGGCTGGTACAAGTGGATCAGGCACAGCAGTGCTGCTCTGTGTAACTGCTGGACTGAGAATAGTCCATCAGCCAAAATATCCAGCCAACAGTATCCTGTGACCACTGATGAAGGACCAAAGGATGTCCAACACAAACTGGGCAGCAACGGATGAGATTTTGTTTCTGACTTTACAACTACAAGAAGGGACAACAAGGTAGGAGTGTCTAATAGAGTGGACAGTGAGTGGACACAGTGTTTAAAAACCCCAGCAGGATGTCTGATCCGAATGAATCAAGAGAATCGGACACTGCATTTACAGGCATTCATTTTTCCATTACATCACAACCCCAGTGAATAACTCTGCCTTGGTAAGTTTCTCTAGAACATAGCATTTCAAACAGAACCTCTCTGAATAAAGTGTTTACACTTTAACCAAATAGTTTTTGTAGACTAGCAAAAATTGAAGGTGAAAAATCAGAATTATACATTGGCATGTAGTTTTATTTAATTTTCACGGTGATGTAGTGGTTAGTACGGTGGTGTAGTGGTTAGCACTGTCGCCTCACAGCAAGGCGATCCAGGTTCAGTCCCCAGTCCGGGCTGTTCAGCGTGGAGTGTGCATGTTCTCCCTGTGCTTGAGTGGGTTTCCTCTCACAGTCCAAACACATGCATGTTAGGTTGATCGTTTACTCTAAATTTCCTGTAGAAGAGAGTGTGTTAGTCCATGGTGTACCCCACCCTTGCCTGATGATGCTGGGATTGGCTCCAGCCCCCCTGTGACCCTGACCAGCAGAATATAATGGATGGTTGTATGGATCTATTATTTACAGAATGAAAACATGATATACTTGGCAGAACAAAAACACAGCAAAGCAAACAAGGGAGCTTTTGTTAGGACCTGGTTTGACAACTTTTCCTGGTGAGAGTGCTCACTTAACAAAATACAGCCTTCAGTTTTTAAGTGCAAACTGTTCTGCCTTTACAACTGACAAGCGAAGAGGTTGGGCTGTGACCCCTTAATTTAGAATGTGCCTCCGTACCACCAGTGGTCTAGAAACGCCCCTGAAGTATGCAGTTTATGCTAACTGGTGGGTATAAGCTTCCATTACTTGTTAGCTACTTTGGCCTCGTAGCACCAGCGCAAAACAAAAGAAGCCAAGTTCTGACACCAAAACTCGAGTTGGTTGAACAAGTACATAGAGCACTGAGTCAGAGTCAAAGTCAAAGTTCATTTGTCACATACATATATATATATATATATATATATATATATATATATATATATAGGGACATTGGGAAAAAATCTGGCTCCATTGACTTACATTGAAATATATATACACTAATATCTTATATACATAAACATTAAATAAATATATAAATATACATCTTTACTGCATCCGTAAGATTGCTTCTGATGTGAAATGAGGTTCTGTTCTGGATACAAACTGAGCCAGGGCCCAACTGGCTGCTAGCACTAGATTCCCGTATTAAAGCAAAATATGCAAAGCCTGTGCTAAATCAGAAGCTACCAGCAGCTTCCAACAACACGCAGGACCCAAGGGCTGCACACAGCTCAAGCACAGCACTTTTAAATGAAACACCACAGGCTTTAGCTGTGCAATTTAAAAGTGTTAACCTGCACTTAGGTATTACTGCTAGTCATTGTTGTTCTCCCCTTCTAAGCCCGCATGAGTAAGGCTTTAAAAACACGCTTGCCCGTTTGTTTAGCACTTGCCTTCACTAGGTGTGACGGCCATATCTATACTGATGCCATGTTTCACAGACAGACACCCACTAATCAGCGCTTAAAGGCTGTTCAGCGTTTTTATAATGGCAGCCTTGCGGGCTGTTGGCATCGTTAAAGACTGGCACTGTGGATGCTTGTTTTTAGAAGCGTGCGTTATAAAACTGGAATATTGAGAAACAGCAGTTGTTTAGAATTATTCGGTGAAAAGAAGCCGCTGACTGAACAGCAGCTCAGGACCCCCATGCTAATGCATAGAGAGAGATAGACAGACAGCCATACATGTTTAAGGCACCAGAGCAAGAATCCTGTACGTAGCCAGAGGACACTGACCCACGAGAGAATTAACCTCGACAGCTGCTTTTTAAATCCTGTGAAGTTTCATGATAAATGGACCACTAGAAATGCTCCAAAATTACTTGGAATAAAACCTCGATACATGAACTTACGTTGAAAGTAAGGAATGATTTCGGCCTTTCCTGTAAAGTTACTGTTTCAGAGATGTTTTGTTTTACTTTGGACAGTGGCTATACGCTAACAGAGAAGTACTAGCCTGTAGCCCCTTTAGCTCTGTTCTGTAACTGATCGTTCTAGTGTTGTAACAAGTTATCCTAGCTTGAAAAGGTAGTGCCATCACATTAAATGCTCAGTTCCAGTCATATAGGCTTCACTACTCAGAGTAGCTGATAGTGCTGTTAGTCTAGTTGAAGTTAGCAAAGTGTTTGTTATGCAATAATCTGTAGCAAAGAAGTCAATCTCTCAACCGCATCAGTTTAACAGAACCCCAGCTTTCTCCCACTACAGTGCTTAGCATGCATTATGCAAATAAGAAGTTGTAAATCCCCCTTACAGTGATAAAGAAACCCTCAGGACGTTTGTAGCACCTCTGTAGGAGGCAACTGTAATGCAGTTTTGTAATTTTGAATATTATACACTTGTACGACAAAGTTAGAGCCTCTAAGTTAACATAAGTTAACAGCCTCCACAGTGAACACAAATTACAATATTGGCCAAAAAATAAAAAATAGAAATTAAAACAAAAACAGGAAATGGCTAGCTGGATGAATAGATAGATTGGCTGGATGGATGGATGGATGGATAGAATACAGAATACTATAAAATGTATGGCTTTAATAAGAGGCGTGTGTGAGACTTACACAACACTATGGGGAATTTAAATGCAAGTAAATATTTATATATGGCATAACTTGCGATAGACATAAATGGAATGTGTGCAGGTGGATTGAAAATGTGTAAGTGGATTTAACACCAGCTCGTTCCAGGTGATCGCGTGGGCAGAGCAGCGCTAATAGGAAAAGGTCAACTGATAGACATGGTTATGGCTAATGATTGTCTTGGCCCAGTCAAAGCAGAGCGAGCCCAGGTGTCTGAGGAGAGTGGGCGTATGTGGGTGGTTGTTACCATGCAGTGGGTGGGGTGTTTATCAAGCGTGTTTTCTGCTAGATGACAGAATTTGTGGTTTTATGACAGCCATCTGCTCAGATACAGACCCTAAGGAGTTGCAGGTGGGTGGGCTGCTCCTGCATGTTCCTTTCTCTTTATGACAAATACCATTAGTCACAAAGCACGATTATGTTTTTAGCAGATACACCTACTGTTGTCTACGATCCCCAGCGTACAGTCTTGGATATGGATTTGTATATGTGAGATGAAATTCCAAACTTTTGGGTGCAGGTTATTGGTTATTTTACAGGCCTCACCAGAGACCTCCCCCACCCCCTCTGTCTTAGAGATGAGGATCTGGCTGGGAAAGGGATTTGTGTCTGCTGCTCTTTGAGGTTTTGTCAGAAGTGGAAATCTCGTCATGCTCCAGCGCTGCTCTGCATGTGGGACTGAGGGCAGGCTCAGAGACAGAATAGCCCCCCCACCGCCCTCACCTGAGACATGCATACACCAATGCCGAGTGTTGCCGTTCTGGAAACCTTGGCTAGAAGGTCCAAGGAAAGCACAGAGCTTTGTTTATTGACCTTTCAGAAACTTTCTGAGAACTCTATGACTGTGAGAAGGGTGTGAAAAGGTATGGTTCGATACAGAGAACCTTTCAGCTTTGAAAAACAAGCCGTGGTTTTGAGCTATGATTCATGCTTTACACCAGAGCCAACCAACCCTGCTCCTTGTGATCTACCACCCTAGACAGCTCAGCTCAGTGTTTAATTATATGTCTTTTGAGGGGGTCTCTTTGAGACATGCCCAAATCTAAGTCTTGTGCATTGCAGTGCTCATGGTTACAGTTACAATGCTGAAGTTTGGCCTTCACCATCTCAGAGCGACGCAGAGAAACTTGTTCATGCAACTGTAACAAGCAGAGTTGCTTAATGCCCTTCATTCTGGGCTTCCTAAGAAAACAATAAACCCTCTACAACTCATACAAAATGCATCAGCATAGATTCCAACAAAAGCAAAACAGCGAGCGTGTGTTTTAAAAGAACTGCACTGGCACTAGCTGTATATAGATTGTAAAGTTCTGCTTCTAGTGTTTAAAACTCTAAGTTTTTGTGCATATTGTATGCAGTCTTCTCAGTGATGGATAAGCAGCTCCACCATTGACGCTGAGCCTTCAGGTCTAATTACGAACAGTTTAAATGTCTGAATTTGCTCTTTGCCTGTGACCGCTGTTCTGATGTCACAAAAGGTGACTTATAGACACTGAATAGTGAGGAGAGTAAGGATGCTGTTTATATATTTTTTATATATTTATAGTGCCTTGATCTTTTTAGTGCCTCCTTTGAACATGACAGCTGCTCATATATATATTGTGAAAGTAATAAAACATGATTTCATTTACACTACCGCTCAAAAGTTTAGGATCACTTTAGAATTTCATTTCATGCAATTTTAATGCAATTCACAAACAATATAGTCCATTTTACAATTAATTTAAGTGTTGATCAAGTGTTGATGCATTTTAGAGAATATAAATGTTTGTATTAAAGGCTATTTTTGTATAGAGGCTTATTTTGCATATAGTCCTATTATCAGTAATTCTCAGTCCTCTGTCTAAATCTCCTGGTACGGCCGCCAATCCAAGTTAAGGATGTTATTGGGCTAATTGGTTGTTAGGACACTCTTGCTCAATTGTGATGCACAGCTGAAAAATATTCTACTAATAAGTGAGAATAAAAGGGAGAACAACATTCTAGGTTAGTTTAGTATCTAAAGCATCAGCAGTTGTTGGCTTGCTGACAGACTCAAAATGGCCAGAAAGAAACAACTTTCTTTAGAGACCCGTCAGTCCATTGTTGTGTTAAGGAAGGAAGATACTCCATTGAAAACAAGAAAATTTCACTGTGATCCCAAACTTTTGAGCGGTAGTGTATGTATAGGCATTAAAATATATCTAAACCATTTTTTTATAATAGTTCTCGTTGTGTTAATGTTGTGAAACTAGTATAACATGATTTCATTTATGTATAGACATTATAAAAAAAGTGTGCAATGATTTCACTGTATTAGCAGATAATTCTGTTTTAAGAAATATATTTAAACCAAGTTATCGCTCCAATTACTGAGGATGATTTAGTACAGAGTAACATAGACAGGAGGATATTTGTATTTCTTTTATTTCCTCTGTTTTCCAGGAATTAATAAGTAGTGTAATTTTAGTATAGATTGAGAGAAGTAGTTATTAACATTACTTTTCATATTGATGACCAGTGCTGGAGCTATCTGCACTAATCTTCACACTGGCATTCTGGAGTCTGGGCAGCGCTCTGATTTGACAGGGAAAACAGCTTTGGGTTAGCTTTGGGACTGCGGTAACATACTCTTTCATTTGCTCCCTCATTCCTAAAGCAGTGCAACACTATAACTAATGAAGCTGTTTTTTAGACAGTGTGTTATGGCGTGTAACTGTACAAGAATTCTATTTTCTCTCATGGTTCTCATGGTTCTTTCTTGAACCATGTACAACACGTTCTCCGTCTGAAGAAAATCATGCATAGAACCTTTTAGACATGAAACGTTTCTGTACAGAATTCTAACTAGGACCTTTACTGAAGAACACTTGAGGAACCATCTTTTTTTAAACGTGTGATCTAATCTGATTAATGTGGTTTCTGAATGATCTGAACAGTAGCTGGTTGGTTTAACCCTGAACTCTTGAAGGTAAATAGATCACTCAAACCAGATGCCTCTGTTCAAGGCCTTTTCATCTCATATCTGCCTTAATGTTTCTTGTCTCAGAACCCTGGAATCTCAGTTGTGCAGCTCTGAATTCCAGCCTGATAGACTGCTTCCACTTATTCACATCATAACAATCCTGACGTATCAACAACTGACACATCCTCATTTCAGTTCACGGACAAGCTGGAAGACTATTTTTACCTCAAGCAACTCAGCAGAAAGTTCTCTGATGCTAAAGGGGAAGCGTATGTGGAGTGCACATGTTCTGTCCTGTTAGCACATGCTGCTCAGATGCTCATCTGTATGTCTGCCAGATGTTTAGATGCCTGGATGGTCACAAACATGGGCTTTGAGGGATGGGCAGAGATTGATGTTTTCCTTCAGCCTGTATACTGATCTATGTAGAGATCATGAGAACACTGGCTATAGAACAAATATTTCTGACCAGCTTAAATGCTGAGGCCTTATACTAACTAATTTAGTATGTATCTCAACAAAGACTCATTAGCCACTTTATCACAACCATGTATTATACTGGACTCAAAAACTAAATTTTAAATAAAAAAACTGTACACACTGTGGCGTTCAGGTTTGCACACCTTTGCGAACATACTGAGTATCAGATATTCTGCTGTCACAGTCTAAAAAGCCTGCCTCAGTGATCCATCCTTCCAAAACAACTTTTGCTTTTAGGCATGCTGCTGCTGTAGGAGCTCGGTTGGCACACGAAACCGCATCAGCCAACCTTCAAACTGTCAAGTAGCGCTGCACAGGAGAGGAGGACGCAACGCTCAGTCTCTCTGCTTCAGCACCCAGAAGGAGAGGCCGTGGTTCCAAGGGAGGATTGGTGTGTGTGCACCATGGGCTTGTCAGCATGCCTCTGCACACCCCAGGGGCTCTGCTCAGACTCTGTTCAAACTTTGTGAGATTACCGGGATGATGTGACTTTTGAACCAGTGGCTTTGTAGCGTTCTCCTACTGGCTCATGTGGTCATGGACACACGAATGATCATCAGAAGCAACAGATTTGCAGTAAGAGAGACTTAAATGTGTAAATAATTTGTTGTTGTGGATGTTATGGTGTGTTTATGTGACGCTTGTATCATTCTTCATTGGGCAGTGAGGCTGTTTAGTTGGGTTTGGTGCCTGCTGTCTATGGAAACCATATGGTTTTAGATGACCTGGCAGTTTCTCCACTGCCTCCGTGTTCAGTAAAAGATCATTGAGCACTAAGGTCTGAAGTCAAATATATTAAATATTGTTCTCTTTTTTGCCTGATGTTTGTCTCAATGTCTCTGTTTTGTAATCCAGATTACTGTGTGGAATCCAACAAGCCTAGAATACTGTAAAGTATAGAGATGGAAGCGGTTTCTCTGACAGTGTTCTGGGTAAGCTTGTGTTCGTTGATGGGATCCTGAACTCAGAAGTGACCAAAGACATTTTGCTACTTTCGCCACATCAAAGACATCTATGTGTTGTGTTGCAGAGATATCTACTAACGTTAGCATGCTAATCATACCACTTTGTTCCATAAGAGACGATAGTGATTCATTGCAGTGTCGAGTCGAATCAGTCCAGTGTGACAGGATGAAGAAGCATCACTGCTCCAATGACATATTCAAACCACTTGTCAATCATGTTGAAGGTGCTGCTTCTAGATTTAGATCATTTAAAGACACATAGCCAATGAAAGGAACAGTAAACGCAATGATGGCTGAAGCTCTTAGCAAGCGACCCCTGTAATGACCACTGCCACCTGCTCCCTGCAAGAAATCACGTTTAGCGGCAAACAAATGATGTGATACATAGAAGAAAAACAACATTGCTTTTCACTGCTGGAGACAGCCTTCGGCAAGCCATCTGTTTATCTGTTGCTGTAGAATGTGTCAACCATCCTTTGCTCTGTCCATCAGTGGAAAGAAACCCATACCAGACCACTACTAACCAGATATTATTTTAGGGTAAACTCAGCACAGTGGTCTCACAAGCATGGGATTTTCATGGTTCATATTGCTGGGGGTCCTGTGGTCAGATAATCACCTCTGAAGAAGAGCTAGAGTATGACTTCCACAAATAGTGCAGGGAAAGGATAAAGATATAAAGATAAAGTTTTAATCTGTACACATATGAGTTAAAGCGCAGCTTTTAGAAGATCATGCTGATGTTATTACTGATCCCCTACGCTGTGCTGATAAGAGTTGTCGAGTCTATTTGCTATGGTCCAGCGCAGATCTAATAGCCCTCAATTCAATCCAAATCAGAAAGCACATAATGAACAGCTCAATCTCCCTCTACTTTCTTATGCTGTTGTCTGTTCTGATGAAAAACAGCCTTCGTCAATACGGAAAAGAGCAGATGAGTCGTCAAACTTCAATTACTTGACAGTGCGGATCGATGGCTGCTGAAAGCTACAGCAATCCAGTATGCTGTGATTATTGGCTGCTTTATTGCCTGCCGTAACAGAGCCGGCTACAGTCCAGTCGAGCCCTATTGAGCAGTCTGTAGTATTTGTGTCTTAACTAGGAGGCTGGAAGGCTGTTATTGGTGCAGTCCAGCCGAGGCGAGGCAGGCTTGAAAGGCCCCGCGTGTGTTTAGTATGCATGACTGGCTGTAGCCTGTCTCTTTTGATAGCCCCCAGCTCGCTGCGGTTCACTAACACGGTGGTCTGGCCTGTAATAAAGGGACGAGCCAGGGATTAATAGCGTGACATGTATGCATTGCCACTTGGATTTCATAGCAGGGCAAGCGGTGTGATCTTTTTTTGCCTTCTTTTCTTTAACATGACTACGCTTTATAGAAGCCACACTGCCTGTATAGAAAACCACTGCTGGACGATACAGTGTCTATATCCATCAAACAACAATGTTGATTTATAGTTAGCAGTATAGCCCACTGACTAGAGATATTCTACCAAAATTCAGATTGTTAATGTTTAATTACTAAAGGACTTACTTTATTAGGATTTCTACGAAAAGCGTTGCATATGTTTTTTATAGAAAGAAGTGGTATATGTTACATTTGCCAGGTACAACAATACTCTGAAGCAGAGATGTTTACAAGTCACAAAATACAAGTCCAAGTCAGGTCACAAGTCCTTAGGTTAGAGTCCAAGTCAAGTCACGAGTCTTTAGGCTAGAGTCTAAGTCATGTCTCAATTCAATTCAGGATATTTAAGTGTATGATAAAAATACACTGCCATATATATATATATATATATATATATATATATATATATATATATATATATATATATATATATATATATATATATATATATATATGTGTACATATTCATGTTAAAATAACACAACAGATTATCTTTTATTAAATACAGTTTTTTTTATTCCAGCGCTTCTATTTCTGTTTAAATTCCAAGCATTTTTTTATTAATTATTTTTTGTTCTTGAGCTCTTTTAAACATTTTTAGATTATAGAGCAAACTAGAAGTGATATCATTTTTGTTTTGTAAAGTGAACAACAACTGCTGGTTACTTATAACTTATAACTGGTTACTTATAACTTGCTTTACAACTTAGACTTAAGTAGGGATGTCAGTAGGCTCAGTGGGGGCTTTTTACCTAGCATTGCTATTACATTTTAAGAAGCTCATATTTGAAAGTGTCTTTTCACTGTGTCTGGCCCGATGAGGATGCATGAAGCAGGGTGTGGAAGGAGATGGAAAATAACTGTATTTATATATTAGTATATTAGTATTATATTAGTATTGACGGCTTCGTGGCTAGCATAAAGTAAACAACCCTATCCAGGTGTGTTTTCAGATGCCTTATGAAGTTTGATGTGGTCATTCCAGTGTCTTCAGTTTGTTTCCCACATTCTTTACATGTTGCCATCTCTGCTCGGAAGGCACAACAGCACTTTGTTTAGCCCAAAGCATGCACAGGACACTATGCTGGAGCAAATAGAACAAGATGCAGAAAATATTGTGCTTAAAAGATAAATGCTCTTTTATTGAACAGCAGTGAGGGAGAACTGCTGCACTGTGCTGGTCACTTTAAACCATACAACTCTCATGTACGTGTCCCACAACCTGGTTTAGAGCTAGAGCTTTCACCCTGTTCTTCAATAGTCAGGACCCCAATAGGATCACCATGGAGCAGGTATTATTTGGGTAGTGGATTAAGAGCCTTGTGTCTGATCCACTTATGTCAGCACAGAATACACTAACACACTACCACCACCACGTCAGTGTCACTGCAGTGCGGAGAATGATCCACCACCCAAATAAAACCTGATTTGTTGTGGTCCTATGAGGGTCCTGACCACTGAAGAACAGGGTAACAAAGTATATATTGAATCATATGGACTACAGTCTGTATTTGTAGAACTACAAAGTGCACCTATATGGTAAGTGGAGCTGATAAAAAGAAGAATGAGTAAATAGATAGTGGTATTAATGTTATGGCTGATCAGTATATGTACTTAGTAATTCTGATTACTTTGACAAGAACATATTATGCAAATTCATATATTTTTTAAATCTCACAGGAATAGGTCAGAGTCACACAATCGTACTGCAATGCCTACGTATGTTTGTGACTTATCTTTCTTACCGCCAAATATTCCAGTGTGCAAATGTGGTGCTTGTATTGTATACAAGTGTCTAAGTATCATTTGAGTATAACATTTGTCTCAGTCTTTGAGGATTTGAAACAGCGTAATAATAATTTGTTTTATTTTGAAGCTGTATGTCTGTATGTTCTCTTCCCTCAGGGGAAGAAATCATTTCCAATTTGTTTTTATCAGGAACTGCATCCGGAGGCTGCATTCAAAACAAGCTGAAGAAATACATCAGGCTCACAGTCATCACAAACTGCTTCTGTATTTTGCAAACTCTCCCCCTCTGTAACAGAAACAATATGCAAACATTGAGAAAAGCAGCTGCAAAATCAAGCCTGTCAGTCCTGAATAAGGCTACAAGATCCTGCTGGGCCTGAAAAGTGGAGATTTGAACCTGTCAATGCAGACTGTAGATCAAGTTTAAATGCAATTTTGTAAGTTTATAACTATGTATTCATGTTAAAGGTGATGCTTGTGACCCTTTACAAGTTTGTGGGGTCTTATTAAAAGTCTGTGTTATGCTTTGGTCAAAATAACACTCTCAAGAAATACTCTGACAGCTATACAGCTATACAGCTATAGATATTCAACTAACAAACTGGTAGTGTTAATGGTACACGACAGTGTGTCACACCAAGAACTTTCTAGAAAATGACATCTCTGTTAATAGCTGTTAGTGGTTAGCTGGTGTTTTTGTTAGTGTTAGCTAAGCTAAGTGTTAGTGTTAGCTAGTGTTAGTGTTGGCTAGTGTTAGTGTTAGCTAGGGTTAGTGTTAGTGTTAGCTAGGGTTAGTGTTAGTGTTAGTGTTAGCTAGGGGTAGCTAGGGCTAGTGTTAGTGTTAGCTAGTGTTAGTGTTAGCTAGGGTTAGTGTTAGTGTTAGCAAGGGGTAGCTAGGGTTAGTGTTAGTGTTAGCTAGTGTTAGTGTTAGCTAGGGTTAGTGTTAGTGTTAGCAAGGGGTAGCTAGGGTTAGTGTTAGCTAGCATTAGTGTTAGCTAGGGTTAGTGTTAGTGTTAGCAAGGGGTAGCTAGGGTTAGTGTTAGTGTTAGCTAGTGTTAGTGTTGGCTAGGGTTAGTGTTAAGGTTAGCTGGGGGTAGCTAGGGTTAGTGTTGGTGTTAGCTAGCTACCACTCTGCACAAGTGGTAGCTAGGGTTAGTGTTAGCTAGTGTTAGTGTTAGCTAGGGTTAGTGCTAGCTAGGGGTAGCTAAGGTTAGTGTTAGTGTTAGCTAGTGTTAGTGTTAGTGTTAGCTAGGGGTAGCTAGGGTTAGTGTTAGCTAGGTTTAGTGTTAGCTAGGGTTAGTGTTAGTGTTAGCTAGTGTTAGTGTTAGCTAGGGTTAGTGCTGGCTAGGGGTAGCTAGGGTTAGTGTTAGTGTTAGCTAGTGTTAGTGTTAGTGTTAGCTAGGGGTAGCTAGGGTTAGTGTTAGCTAGGTTTAGTGTTAGCTAGGGTTAGTGTTAGTGTTAGCTAGTGTTAGTGTTAGCTAGTGTTAGTGTTAGCTAGGGTTAGGGTTAGTGTTAGCTAGTGTTAGTGTTAGTGTTAGCTAGGGGTAGCTAGGGTTAGTGTTAGCTAGGTTTAGTGTTAGTTAGGGTTAGTGTTAGCTAGGGTTAGTGTTAGTGTTAGTGTTAGTTTTAGCAAGGGTTAGTGTTAGTGTTGGAGTTAGCTTGGGTTAGTATTAGTGTTAGTTAGGGTTAGTTTTAGTGTTAGTGTTAGTGTTAGTGTTAGTGTCAGTGTAAGTGTTAGTGTTAGCTAGGGTTAGTGTTAGTGTTGGAGTTAGTTTGGGTTAGTATTAGCGTTAGTTAGGGTTAGTTTTAGGGTTAGTGTTAGTGTAAGTGTTAGTGTTCGCTTGGGTTAGTATTAGTGTTAGGGTTAGTTTTAGTGTTAGTGTAAGTATTAGTGTTAGTTAGGGTTAGTTTTAGTGTTGGTGTTAGTGTTAGCTAGCGTTAAATGGCCAAAAGTGACAGCATTAACCTGCTGCACCTTTTAAGGTGGAATGGAAAAATGCAAACAAGAAGCTGGAAGTCTGAGACGCTAGAATGCTGCACCACTTAAAGTTGACCGGCCAAATACAAATGAGATGCTGTTGAATAAGAATAAAAATAAGGACTTCAGCTTTGTGTCAGGCACAAAGGGTTCGGGTTAGGACACGAGTACAGGTTTTTGTTGACCGTAGCTGGAAGTTGACATCTGTAATAAAAAGTATCCACTCAGATGCAGCCAACAGCAGAGCAGCTCTGGTAATTAGCTTCCATATAGTTTTTATGATATTTCTGTTTTAATTGTAGAAGTACATCTTTATAGTCTAGCAATATTTCTTGCTTATAAAGGTAAAGTGGAGTTTATGTTGCCAGGCCTGTTAGAAATGCACTAGTTAAGGTGCCATTTGGTGTAAAATTAAGAGCAGAAAGCAGAACAAAAACAGCCAATTAAAACTAATTTGTAAGACAACCTTTCAGAACAGAGTACCGGCCCTCTGAAAGCATGAGTTCATTAAACCTCATTAACTAAATAACAGGATATATTTGGAATATACTGTGGTGATTTATTAATACCACCAAGCACTACTGCTAGCTGCGCATATCATGCTCAAGTCTCTTCATGATGCACCTCACTTTCCTTCACTCCTTTCTACCTGGGCCAGCAGGGATGTGTGAGATGGGTGGAAATGTGGCAGCAACTTCAGTCCAGACTAGCGAGTCTGTATGTTATTCTGCACATCTCTTCTTAATATGTTTTTTTATGGGGAGTGTATGGTCAAGGTCAGGACTACTTCTTCCCTACAGCACTACTACTACCTGAAGAACTTTCTCTACTACTTTACAAACTCCTGCATTCATTCCCCGTCGAAATCTCCACACTCCCGCCTCTGTGACTCAAGGACATGGGACAGATTTTCACTGAAGTGCCCAACCTTCTTTCATCGAGATTATAAAGCTGTATGTCTAAAAACATACAAAAGGCCATAATGTTGAGATAACGGTCAAGAAACAACCAATCACTCAGGGTCTGAATATAAAAACACTGCTCGTGTCAGACTCTAGTCGTGGGGGTGGACAGTGCTGCCCACAGCACCTCATTAATTGCACCACATTCAAATAGTCAGCTAATCAGTAATGCTCTAAAACTGAGACAACAGTTTAACAGCAACAATTAGAGGTAAAAAATCAACAGAGATTATTTACATGCATGACTATTGACTTCGTTAGAGTTTCTATGTTTATTGAGACTTTTTTTGAGACTATTGAGGCCGAAATGATCTGTAATATTTTATGCACGGTTAACGATTTGTCCTTTTGTTCGACTTGCATGTTGCTAAGTGATACTTTAAACATGATGAAAACCAATATTGATTTTTTTATGGAAGAAACAAATAAAATTTGTCCAAATTCGTCACATTTAAGTGACAAAAATGTTCCTCACATGCCGCTTACATGAATTATATATAAATAAAAGCTGTGTGGTGGAGAGGTAGCGTCTGACTGGGGAGGAGACAAGAGCATTTATAAAGAAATGTGTCCACTACTCAGCTCTTAACATATAATTAAATAAACAAAATATCCTTGTCAGTAGGTCATAGGGAAGCAAGTAAGGTGCACACGTTGTGACATATATGACATAAGAGATTTTAACACTGCCTTTATATTGACCCATTAACAAAAGTCTCATAACAGCAGTTTGTGCAGTAAATGATGTAATGCCTTGTAAAGCATTTTCGTTGTTAACAGTGCATTTGATGGAAACAGGATGGGCAGCAAAAAGCACATTTTCATGAAATAACAGGAAAATAAATCATAGGAAATATAAATAATAATTAATAATCAAATAATAAATAAACACAAAATATACAAATACACCCACAGTATAAAGATAAATAATAAAATGGTGATATTTAGTATTCTAATTTGTGCATTGCCTGAAAATTTCATGACCTACAGAAATATACCAAAATGCTTTGAACAAAATAACATTATATAAACATTACATTGAAAGTGGAGAGCATTTTTGTTCTCTCCTGCAAGACTACCATTTGGGAGGTACCTGGGTTTCTTTGAACAGCAGTGATATATTCTACAAAAACATACCTTTGTTAGTGTTAGTGTGTCTGTTCTTTTGTAGACTCCACACAGTGAAACAATTAAGAAGCCTCACAGGAAATAACCCCATTTGACCTGAAGATCATATTTTGTCCATGTATTATTGTTTTCTTTATTATAGGAATGTCAGAGTAAACAAATCAACCCAGTTACATTATGTGATGCTGGATATGGTGCTTATTTCCATGTATAATAACCCAAAATGGTATGTCATGATCAAGTGGCCTTGAGACCAACTAAATAATAGCTTACTTAAGCCCAAAGCCCAAACTCTGTTATTATTAGCCCTTATGGTTTACGCAATGCAACTATGCATTCACTGCATTACATATAGGAACTCAGAAGAGTGCAGGTTCTCTGTTAATTCTGTACAGTTAATAAAATGGCTATATTTGAGTTGTAGGCATGGAGACCCCTGGTTTCTATCACAATCTCTCAAGTCATCAAACCACTCTGAACGAGGTTTTTTACACCTCAGTATTTAAATGATGCAGAAATTTTGAAAATTCAGTGGAATTCCCCTTTATGTGTGCAAGTCTCAAATCTGAGGTTTAGACTGGGTGTCTCTTTCCTCCTGCTCATCCCTCCATTACAACTGACTTCCTTTCTCCTCCCTTTGTCCTGTCTTCATTCCCCTATGCTGTGTTTAGTCATATTCCCACTGCTCTACGGTCAGTCCGAGTGTGTCTGCTCATGCACGTAGGACATTTGATGGAGGTTAGTCAGGCATCGTGCTGTGTGTGCATGGTGAGGCTTTCTTCTCTTGCAGGTTTGGGGGAAATTAAACTGCTGTGAAGCAATAGAATCATTCCTCTCCCTCCGTCCCAAACTGACCCAGGACAGGACAACAACACTTAGCTATAGTAAAGCCTTCCATTCACCAGCTATTCATCAATATAATGAGTGTGACCTCGATTCTGGGACAGATTCAACATCTGGCGTGTACAATGGCACAATAAGGATCATGTTATTAAACTGAGAGTTTAATTATTTAAATAAAATGATGGTAAAATGAACTGCAAGAGGGATTCATCACCTCATAGGAAGGGGTTAACAGTTCACAAAATTCATTACTTGGTTTGATATGAGTGAGTGGTGTCTATGATTAGATACATAAACCCATCAGACATAGCATTAAACCACCTTGTTCCACCCTCTACAATATCTATCCATTTTATCAGTTCCACTTACCATATACAAGCACTTTGTAGTTCTGGTGGAGAGTGTGTTGTGCTGGTACAAGTGGATCAAACACGGCAGTGCTGCTGGTGTTTACAGCATTGTGTATTTTGAAACAGAAAAAACACAGAGCCTAAAAGCTAAAGCAATATTTAAAGTTATGTATATTCACTTATAATATATAAGACTGTAGTCCATCTGCATACATTGCTGTTTCACCTTCACCCTCTTCTTCGATGGTCAGGACCCCCACAGAGCAGGTATTATTTGGGTAGAGGATCATTCTCAGCACTACAGTGGTGCTGGCATGGTGCTGGAGTGTGTGTTGTACTGGTACGAATAGATCAGACACAGCAGTGCTGCTGGACTGACAATGGAACTAAAAACTAGAAATGACCAGCCAGCAGCTAATAGAGTGGACAGTAAGAGAACACACTGTTTAAAAACTCCAGCAGCACTGCTGTGTCTGATCCACTCATAATACCACAACACACACCAACACACCACCACCACCTCAGTGCCACTGCAGTGCTGAGAATGATCCACCACCCAAATCATATCCGCTCTGTGGTGGTCCAGTGGTGGTCCTGTGGGGGTCCTGACCACTGAAAAATATGGTAACAGGGTGCTAACAAAGAATTTAGAAAACAGATGGACTGCAGTCTGTAATTGTAAACTACAAAGTGCTCCTACATGGTAAGTTTAGCTGATGGCAGATACTCATGGAAGCAAAAACTATATATATATATATATATATATATATATATATATATATATATATATATATATATATATATATACACACACACACACAACAACCAACACCCCGACACAAAATAACAGAAATAACTCATAAACAGGTCTTAACTAATGAACATTGACATTAACAACATTATGAGGTCCGACTCTGAGGCAGCACAGCTAGTATATATGCCATATATACCATAACTCAGTGACAGTGTTTGTGTCCTGCAAGGTTTGAGTGTATGGATAAGTAGACATATACTCAGATACTGAGTACATCACTGGCCTTTGCCTTTCTCTCTCTCTCTCTCCCTTTCTGTCTCTCTCTCTCACTCTCTCTCGCTCTTCCTGTATCTCTCTCTCTTTCTTTCTTCTTTATCCAATTATTTGGAGGCCAAATCAGCTAGCTGGAAGAAGAAAAAATAAGGCAGGCTGTGGGTGCTGGCAGTGATGATGATGCTAACAGGGTTACTAGCAGGGAGTGGGAGGTGCATTATTCCATGCTGGTGATGATTTCACTTTGGACAGAAAAAAGGGAAAAGATAATTAATGATGAACTTTTCAAAGTAATGTTTTGACATGATGTACTGTGCTGAAACAATAAAGATGTACTGACTGCACTTAATCAGTAAAGTCCAAATATTATCAATAGTGTCTCAACAATCTTTCTCACTCTGCACAGTTCAGCAGTGCTTTATTCAAGCTTATTCAAACTGATACTACACAAGTGCAAAACCATTCAATATACACAGTGCAGACAAAAGAGTGCAATAAGTACTAAGACATACAATGAATAGAAAAAAGAAATAAATACGAAAGAACAGGACACAAGTCCTGATGATATGTAGAGTTGTGCAAAGAGAGATGTAACATACTATGACATATTAGCAGATGGTCTGGGGTATATCAACAAAGCAGGCATATCATGCCATTGATACTAGACATTATTGTCAAAGTTATTATAATAAATGGGACGCAAAAGATACAAAATTATAAACATAAATAGAATAAGAAATTAATATGCAATACTGACAAGGAAAAAAGGTTGAGTGACCCTCTTTCTCTCTCTCTCTCTCTCTCTCTCTCTCTCTCTCTGTCTCCGTGCCTGTGGGCAGTATTAAGGTAAAACATTCACTGATGCACTTGGGCACTATTCAGGTGTCCTATATTCTCTCATGCATGCTGTATGGGCTTTCATGCATTAGGCAGCAGGTGAAGGTCTTCATTCAGAATTCAGGTTTAACTGACAGCATATTATTTTTGCACATTAATTCAAAGAAACCTGAATGTATATGCACACACACACACACACTCACTCACACACACACACACATACAAACACACACATACTCAGATACACACGCACACGGACATACACAGAGACACACTTTAAAAGAGACATTGTTTTGGCGACAATAAAGATATGGAGGCATACAGGAGGAAAAAAGCTGAAGATGAAAAGAGTTTTTTACCACAGGATAATGATTATATGTATACAATGTGGGGTTTTTTTACACATTTTAAAGGCACATTTTCACACACACACACACACACACACACACAAACACAGATTTATTTCATATTATATATTAATTATGTGTACCAGCGATTTAATATATAATATAAAATAATAATAGAACATAAATATGTGTACCGGTTTGGTGCGCATATTTAATATATAATATAAAATAATAACAGAACACCGTGATCATAATATAATAGCTATAGTGGATTATCTGTAGTCGCTTCTTTCAGGAGGTCGTAGCACTACAGTTCCCAGAATGCAGCGCGGCGTGGCGGCAGGGGCTCGTCGCTCGTGCAGTCCGAAACAATGCCAGTGATCGGAGGCTGAGGAGCGGAGCGTGAGCTGAGAGAGAGCGGAGAAAGAGCAGCTCCTCCCCGGCTAGCCGCTCACTATACACACCGCAGCCATGTGGATGCCTACCGAGCAGGAGAAATACGGCGTGGGTAAGTTTTCCGTCTATTTTAACTGATATTGTGTTCGCTGGAGTCGCTGAGAGCGCGTGTGCGGGAGAGCGCTTGAGGGCGAGTGAGTGTCCGAGCGCGCTGTGGAGCGGAGCGGAGCGAGTTGAAGCCCCTCAGCGGTGCTGCTGCTGGTGGGGAGCTGTGCTGGTAAACAATGACCGACCGCTGCTGCACTTATCTCTACACTTTGTTCTGCTTTCTTCTTTCGCTTGAGTGTGAAGTTTTCTGTCCCAGCGTTGTTCTGGACGGTTTGGTACTCTTGCTGAAATCACCGTTAAGTGCTCGCGAGCGTTCGTGTACATTTTCACCGCTTTATCTGCTCGGTTTGTTATAACAGTGTAGTTACCAAGAAAACCTTGTAGAAAGGACTAAATAATTGAGTACGCTGCTTTAATTTCACTTGGTTTGGTGTTTTAACACAGCTGGGACTTATCCGCAGACTAAAAGCCGTCTATCCATTCAGCTTCACTCACCGGCTCCACTCTTCCTGTCGGTTGCTCTGCTTTACCAGTAGCATCTGAAAGCGGAGCTGGCCTAGATAGAGGCAAAACAAGCCCGGGATAATGTTGCCAAACCATGGGGGTCCTGAAATGTGTACTCTGCCTTTTTCTATCACGGCTAAATGTGCCTGATGGGTTAACTGTGATGGAGATGATGGGTTAACTGTGATGGAGATGCAGTGCAGAGGCTCCATCAGGCTTGGACTCTACTGCCTCTCTGTTAAGGTTAAATTCCACAGATTTATCAGAAGTTCTGCGTAGCTGAATGATTCAGACGTAAACACAGTCATTCAGGGTGGTCTGATGTGAAAGGCTGAGCCTTCTGTACAAACTAACCCTCACAGTGGTGGTGATGGCGGGACCAGACCTCTTGCCTCAATGCCTCTAAAAGCTGCTTCACAGAAAGTTATTATGTGAAATGGTTATAAATACATTGCCTGATGGTTTTGTTTTATCCTGTTTCAAAATCACCTGCTAGGAATGCACTGATACTGCTTTTGTTTTTGTTTTTTTACCTCTTGATACCGATACCTGATCCATAGATATCTAGTACTGATACTGATACTAAGTCCTGATATTTATACACTTACACTGTTAGCATACACAGTTAGCTTGACTGAATGGCCCCAACTTGGTTTATATATATATATATAAGCTATTGTATAGTTAGAACCATGTTTAACAGAACAGAACTGAATAATATAGTGATATAGATGTAGTTATATAGTTGTTCTATATCTGAAGTTACATCTCTGACCATCAGACTTTGCCGGAGTAAATATCCTTGTCGTTCAAGCAGTTAGTAGCAGCAACTTTCAGGGTTTTTCCAGCTTGTTTGAAGCAACGGGCTGCGAGACCCCCACTGCTGAGTGATTGTTGCGTGATGATGCGTGTATATGTACCAGAAATTGCTTCATTTTGTTGGTTATAGGTATCAGTGTCCCCATCTTTGATGCATATGTGGTGTTTAAGTGCCAGTATCTCCATCGCTACATATATGATATTGGTAACGGTGCAATACTACTATATATCATTAACATAAAACACATATTTTAATATGTTAATGGTGGACAGCAACATCTGCTGCATTCCGAGATAAAACAGCACCCAAAGAAAATGTACTTCATCAGATTAAGTCCAAATTTAACACCATCAACATTACATATGTACAGTTTCATTTGAATAGAAATAGAACTGCTATATAAGCACAGTAGATGTCACCACCTCTGGTTCCTGTCACTAACACTGAAAAGAAATCCGCATCAGGAAGTTTCTCAGCAGCGGGCCATTTCACAGTAATATACCATGAATAACTTTGTTTACCTCTAAAGGATGGAATTATGCAGGAAATGTGAAAAAACTGATGAAACTCTCCTGTAAGTTAAATCCATTTTCACCAGCTAGATCATTTCTCTCTGTTTTCTTTGGCATGTTTGCTGCTTCAGACGCACTTCAGGCTGTTCAGGATGTGATAAATGCTTGGTATCATTCCTGTAGCCTGTAGTGTGGTGCCTCTGTTCAGCTGACAGATGTGTGAAATGTTCACCCAGCAGCTCGTTTCATGGTGTGCAGTTTTATTTGTTTATTTATTACTGAGTGGGCAGTTTACTTCTTTTATGCTCTCACAACACCAGCGTGGTTTCGTGAATTGGATTGGAACACCTTGTCCTCGTTTCATGGTCTTGATGCTAATCGGTTCAGCTCTTGCGAGCTGCTGCCAGTTTAATTTTTCTTGTACTTTGTCCTATTTTTTCCAACCATATCAGAACCTTAACTAAAACCACAGTCATTCTTGGCTAAGCCCGGAGGGAAACATTGTTTGGCACGAGGCAGATTTGTACCAGCAGCAATACAAGTTCAGGATATTTTCCTGAAGTGGTTGATAGAATGGGTTCTTACCATGTTGTTGTTGTACCTCATCACATTCTTATAACAGCAGTCATAGATGATCATTTGACCAGAACCTCAATCCTAGGCCAGTCAGATGCCGTGGTTTGTTGTTTTGTTTCGTTTATATTGCCATGTCATGATTAGGTAGGCTTTCAGCCGCAGGGAAACCACTGGTCATTTCAGATCATTCCTGGTGGGGCAGAGCTCAAAAGCAGAGTATTTTTAGGTCTGTAAATCTGTAAGTGAAATAGTTTCTGTCAGAGCAAAAAAAACAAATAGACTTGGTTACTGCCAAGAACTGGCGTTTTTCTGTAGTCACTGTGATCTTGTGACGGGATCGGCGTTTTAACTCAGTTTCATCTTTTTTTAAAAAAAGGCCTTGTTGATTACAGCCGGTTAGATTTTAAAACCCTGGGAACACGTTATAACAAATAGATTTGTGTACAATACTAAATGAAAAAGAAAAAAATGCTCCTTCATCCTCTTTGAGAATGATATGGATGTAGCCTTAATGTTCCAGTCAACATGTGTGACTGACAACCATTCATCACTAAACCATACAGAAAGCCCAGCGAGATTCAGGAATAACCAAACATGCTTTCTTTATGTTATGCAGTAAAATACAGTGTTTTGGATATTATTCTACATGAAGTAAATGTACAAAAGCACTAAAACAGCAGCTCATTGAGCATTTCTGTTTTTACATTGCCATTGCAGGACAAAAGCCTTTCACTCTGAATTGCAGTTTTGTGTTTATCGAGTCAAAGATCTTTAGAATTATTGAGACAGGTTTGATATTCGCCATGAAATCTCCAACCTCCAACATAACGTCCCATCTGCTCAGTTCCTTAAAAATAATGTTTTTTACCAATTAAGTCCTCGGCCTCACATACTGAACAGAAACCACCACCAAACACTGTTTTTCAACTGTTTTGCAGATCATGGTGAAACCATTGGTACTCATGATGTGGCCTCAGGCTTAGTTCATCACCTGAGAGAGGAGCCGGTTCAGCTCCAGCCTTTGGTATTAGGGTTTTAGCATATCCACTAGTCTTCTGAAGTTATTGAAACTTCGTCATGTCATAGACGGTGCTGCTATATGAGACCATAACCAAACAAGCTTTTATCTCCTTTTTTACAGCTGGATCACCGTCCACAGAATGCACACCGGGAATGCTGGCATAATGTTAATGTGTGAATGAAACGTAGCTGTATCAGACACACAGATAGAACCTAGGTAGCTTACTAAGATGCTTATTAAGTTAGCTTTAGCTTGTTAGGGTGTTCAGAATTGAAAAGATGGTGGAGCCATGTTAGCCTTGTGATTGGTCAGGGTTATTTTGATGGTAGCCTGACCGCTTGTGTACATGTGTACTTGGGACCAAGAGGATCCATATTAAATTAATTAGAGAGAATTCTCACGGTAAGGTTCCCAAGGGCTTTAAGTCTTCTGTTTCACCACATGATCCCTTACCAAAGAAAAAGATTTACATTGCAGCATTTAATTGGACGATATGTGAATGTGTTGGAATGGCAAATAACAGCATATCGCAGTTGATAAACTAAGAATAGGCTAGACTTGAAGCTGTGTTAACACTTCACTTGTCCCTATATGGGGTTAATTCCTGCTTTTTACATTGCTCTGAAGATGGACAGTTGGGAAGTACCTTTAGCTTCTTTAGTGGAGTGTAATGGTCAATGCGGTTCACGATTCAGTGTATCATACTTGGAACAAAATTTGCTTGAAGGAAACTTATGACTATGTTCATGTTGTTTCCCAGCTTTCTAGGGCTAGGAAGCTGTAGAAGTGCGGGAATGAGGTGTTGATTGGTGCTGATCCTTTACAGATGTTGGTGTTAAAGCAGTGCATAAGTGGCATAATTCATAAAGTGTCCACATTGCACATCGTCACAGCTTCAAATTGAGGTACCATATATCCATAAAGCATAGTTAGACCTGTACTCTCAGGTCTACACAATGCATTGTTTGTTAACAGTTGTCAGAGGCACGATAGTATCAGTATAATATCGGCATTGACGGATAATTGCTTAAAAGTCTGTATAGGTTTAGTTTAGCTTTGACTGATTAAACCCGTCTTAATGATTGTTGTGTTGCTGTCTTGAAGAACAGAATGTTTAGACAGTGCTACTGCGCCAAAGTGCCTGTGCTTTTTTAGTTTGACTGCATTTGTAACCTCACAGAAATGAACAATGCAATGCAGATTCCAGATAGATATAGTCCAGATTTCTTAATTTAATAAGCATTCCTGTATCAGTATTTGAACTGGCAGAGGTGTACATGGGTAATGTATAATGCTGATATAAGAATTGGCCCCCATTTACCATATTGGTGCCTTCCTAGTTATGGAGTACTGATAATGCAGAAGACTCTCGAATCAATCACAGTGTTTTTACTGTGTGCTGTGAACATTTTGACCAATTTTGATGAATCGGTGTGCTCATGTAATCCAACAAATAAACCCTTCATTCAATCATATGTTAATGTATGTTAAAAATCATATGTTGATTTTGTTTCATGCTAATCATGATGCAAATCATCACAACAACTATAGAACAGCAATACTGTTCAGCACTATGGCAGCTAATGGCAACAACTAGTTTGCCCCCCTGTCTGTGAGAAATGGACTCAGGCGTTGCCGTATGACTGCTTTGGGCAAGGAGACGCAGAGCGAAACAGAGTGCTGCGCGTGTGCTGTAAATGGATGGGTGGAAATACCCGGCTCGTTTGTGAGAAGTGTTTATTTTTTACTTCTCCTTCACCTTCACAAGACTGGATGCAAGCTGGAGGGAGCCCAGAATAGACGGAGCATGGAACATGACTAACCACTAGTCATGTGTGTCACTAGCTGGGATATGTTTGCTCCGAGGGCTTATTGCTTGACTTCTAAACGCTGCGTAGAAATGCGGCCCTCATTTGGTGCAATATTGCAGTCAGTCAAGCATGTTATTGCTCACCGTAATTTGGTAGCACAATTACTCCTTGACGTGCATCGCAGATTCTTTTTCTTTTTTTTTTCTCTTGCGCGTGCAAGTGTTTACTTTTCAGTGACTGTCTAAGAATTTAAATGAAGTTCATTTCCTCATAGCGTGAAGTTTGTGCCCACATCAGCCAACAAAACAGACGGCATACAATGCCTGTCAAACGTTTGGCATCGCCTCGTTTTTCAGAGTGGTTTTAATACAGGTGAGCGTGCTGTTATTGCAGTAATCTGGGATATTAAAGAATAATCAGGTTTATTTCGAGGAAAGCAGTTTCACAGGTCTATGTTTCCTTGACAGTGTGCAAAGTTTCAAACAAAGTCGAGCTGTATGAAAGAAAACAGTTAGGATTATCAACTGTAAATGTGAGTCACTGTGTTATCACACCGGTCCCAAGTGGGACCATTTACATGTTTATGTCTCCTGTAAGGATGAAGTAATTGTGTCAGTTCAGTCTTATCAATATATCAGAGCGTTTAAAGCCTATGTATGTCAAAACTATAGCTGCGTCTGTATTATAACCTGTTTTATTGACATTGTTTTGTTGGTCACTTGTGCAGCCTATATCTTTCTCAGGTACATGCTTGAAGAAAATTGAATATGAACTCAAGCTTTGAAGCCTGCTTTGCCTTACCTCATATCACCTTTACACTTCTGAAATGGTCATAGCCACACAGTCAATATTGGACCCCCTTTGGTTTCCCCCAGGTTCACTCTCAGGAAGGAGTGTTTGAGCATAATTGGCTTCTGGAAACTAAACATCTTTCTGAGGTACAGGCTCTGGTCATGTGACCAGTTTCACCACCAAGCTGGAAAATGGTATACAAACTCAAGATCAAGCTGTGGGTGACCCCGTAAAACAGCGAGGACCTTTCCATGCTCTAGGTGTTTGGAAGAGGTTGGGGGACTCTCATGCTACTGCCCCTCGGGAGAGGCAAACAGGGCAAGGGGGATGGCAGGGTGTGATTTTGGCTCATTGTGTTTAGGCGGCCACCCTAAGCGCTGCCCTGTGGGATTAGCAGGTTGTTTGGCAGACTCGTGGGCCATTCCTTCATTATAGACCCGTGGTGTAATAACTGGGACCCTGGGGCCATGGGAGGCGGAGCCCACTAACACCTCGGAGCATGTAATTGCTTCCTCATCTGCTGGCCCCTCCCCCTCCACAGCGCTGACACAGTCATTCGGAGGCCTTGCTGTTTTTGGGAGTTGGGGGTGGGGTGCACATTCAATAGCCCAGTGCACCAGTGACTCAGAAATCTGCCCGGGGAGGTGCTTTATTTTCACATATAGCCCGCCCTTCACATACATCCCTATCCACACAAACAGAGTGAAACACACGTGCAGATGACCCTTTTGGTGGGTGTAAGGCCGGGATCTTCAAACAGCGACTCTGTAGGCCAGATCTGGCCCGTAAGCAAGTGTCGTCTGACCTCAGCCTACCCTGCAGAAATGTTTTTATTGAAATTATGTATAAGGTAAAGCATTAAAAGCTTTCTAGCGATATCTTGGACATGTGCATTCTGACAATTTTGATATTTGAGTGTCGGTAATATTAGGTTAACTGTAGGGAAGGAAAAACAAAAACAAATAAGACCTGCTTTGTCCGACATTAATGTAGAGTAATGTAATGTAAGCTGGGCATAACAATATTTGTCATCACAATATAGCAGAATATTGTCGCTTTCCAAAATGTGTCTTCATTTTTTCCCCTACATCATTTGATCGCAGCTGTCACCTCAACATTGTGTGGCAATTTCGTAATGAATGAACTAATAGAATAAAAAAATAAAATAATAAAAAAATATTAAAAAATATATATTAATAATAAATCTATAAAATTAATAATAAATGTAAAGGTTATGGATATTTAAATAATGCCTTCTCCCGTGCAGTTTCTATTTTGGAGATGCATACTTTCCTTTGGAGAGACACTTATGCTTTTCTGAGTGTATCATAGGGATAATCCGATTGCATTTTTGATTACAAAGAGAGTAGAATTAATCTTGTGGTTGTAAAATATTGATTACAAATCTTTGGATTCGTGGTATTTTTTTTAGTAAGTACTTATTAAGAAAGAAAAAGTATTGCAACATAACATTTTTGCCATATAGCTTGACTCTAGCTGTAGGCTTACTATTTTTTTAGATGATAAGACTGGTTTTAAGAGTCCAGAAACACAGTAACAATAGACAGAGGACTGAATTTAAAAGCAATCTTCATTAATCAATAATAGGCTAGGGCTGTGGTTAGGTTTTTGTGTCCACTGACTTATGGAGGCTGCCTCTTCAAAAGAGGTAATGAACCAGTAGTAGAGTTGGATGCTGATGAGGACAGTCCTTGTCATCCACACAAGGCTTTTTCCCTCAACATGATAGTTTTGTCAGAGAACATCCTTCCTGGAGCAATCTGATATCAGCTGGACTGGTCTTCCTAGTTACTGATAAAGCTGTCACACTGAATCCAAATGATGACCCCAAGATATATTGCTGCACTTGGAGCTCAGGCTTTAAAGCCTACTTTGCCTCACCTCATATCACCTTTACACTTCTGAAATGGATATAGCCACATGGTCAATACTGGACCCCTTTTGGTTTCCCCCAGGTTCACTCTCAGGAAGGAGCGTTAGAGGATAATTTGCTTCTGGAAACTAAAGTGAAGAGAAAAAGCTTTTTAAAAGCACCACAAGGCCCACTTATGTAGAAGATGACAGTTATCTGAACTCTCATATGGAGATCTGCACATTAGGTGGCCCAAAGTGGCACAGTTTCTGACCTACTGTGTGTGAAATGTTGGCCGTTTTGATATAAATAAAAGTGTGAATCCCTTTGGAGTCCCTCAAACGGAGTCTAATAGTGCTTAAATGCTTTCGCTGTTTTGCAGGCAGTAACACCTGGGTCGTAATGTTCAAGGCCAAATAAGGACAGAGCCTCATCTGACCCACCACAGGCCAGTAAAATGCTGTCAACGTACAGAGGAAAAACATGACATGATGTCTGTCGTGTTTTTTTTTAATGTACAAGTGGTTCAGGGTTCAGGAATTAATGTTTTAGTTTACAGAAACTCAAACGTTGAAGACAGATGTGTCACTGTGGTGACTGTGGTTGATATTCCTGTATCTCAGCCACTGCTTATTACCCTGTTATCAGTGTTTGAGGTTGATGAGGGGCTAATAATAAGGAGTCTAATGTCATACACTCATAGCACAGCATGTCCGCAGTGATGGAGGTTAGAAGGCAATGTATACGGAGCAAAAACAAGTGCTTATATTTTAAGGACCGACTGAATCGCTCTGAAAGCATTTCACACCTAAAGACAGTAGTGTTCTACAGCTTTCCTTATTAATCCTAAACTGGCCTTTCTGACCTGACCTGCTGACCTGGGCTGACCTTAGAGCCCTCGGTCGGGAGTCTCAGGGAGAGGGTGGAGCATCTGTAATCAAATGCAGTGCTGTTCGAAGCTTGAAATGCCTGTCTGAGCATAATGGGACTTGGTTTTAGCTGTATGTAGGCATAATTTCCTTAAAATGTCCTGCATTTATAACTGCTTTAGGTTTTCACCTTCTTTCATGCTTCCTGTCTATGTTTACTGCTTTCAATGCTTTTAACTAGAGTCGTGCTGCTAAGCTAGGAGCGTCCACTGACGTCCATTAGTCCAGCAAGGAACTTCATATTCAGAGATTGTCCAAGATGATGTTTAAAGCCATTTTTGCTGGATAAATGTTTTAAAGTACAACTTTACCTGTTCTTCTTGAAATGTTAATAATTAATTGCTATAATTAATGGCCAATAATTAATTGCTATATAAGCCTAAACCGGCCACATTGGCTGATTAGCAAGCGTGCTTCCAACTGAAGAGACAAATAAACAAACATTACTCACAGCTGCCCAGTAAATGTTATGAAATGCCAGCCTTATTAAGTCCCAAGACTTATTATTCAGTAGAGCTTCGCGTTGAAACGAACCTAGATATATGATACGTATCATGTTACAGGGGTTACAATATGATATTGCGATATGTCACTCTAAGCAAGGTCGATAATGCAATTTTTAAAATA
The DNA here is from genome assembly GCA_021613375.1 of Megaleporinus macrocephalus. Taxonomy (NCBI): domain Eukaryota; kingdom Metazoa; phylum Chordata; class Actinopteri; order Characiformes; family Anostomidae; genus Megaleporinus; species Megaleporinus macrocephalus. The sequence continues at coordinate 16,139,568 of CM038702.1, forward strand.
TCATTTTAACTGTACAACTTACATATAAAGTACATATAAATCTTCTTCTTTAAAGAGTTTTGACCACATCACCATGAACTAACAGGTTGGGTAAAGCACTCAGCCAGCTGAAGGATCCTCCCTGATTTTGTCTTCCACTCTGAAGGAAAATGTGTTTCAGATTTAGGCTGACTGTAAAGGTTAAAAGGTAAACAGTAGTGCAGCCGTTCATGTGTTTGCCCTGTATCACTCAGCCTCTCAGAGATTTTACTCTAATTACACAATTAGCATAAATTCCCTTTGGTAGTGTTTTCCGCCCTTGGAGGGCCCCCCAAAGTGTATTCCTTCTTATTTGAACAATGTCCAATTTCTGTTTTGCCCCACTTTTACAAATTACTTTCTCAAAAAGTAAATACGTTTGTAAATAAATAATGGCGCACAGTGTTATTGATGTAAAGCATCAGATTTTGTTTTCCTTCAACGTCCATGATCTAAAGCAAGTCTGTGAGGGGCTTTACATCAAAAAACAGAAAACATAAAAGGGTCAATATTCACTTAATGCCTTAAAATAGCACCTGAATAAGTTAACTAGTGCTGTGGCTTTTTTTTTCTGCCCTGTTTGAACGGAGCAGCTTCCATTTACATTGTGTGAACATGTCATAACAAACAGATCAGGAGAGACGCTCCAAAATCACTTCTCCAAAAAAAAAAAAAAAATCTGTTTTTATTAGCTTACATTAATTATACATTAAGACTGTTTCTGGCCTCTCCTGGAAAGTTGCCATATCAGAGACACTTGTTTTTCTTTGAGGAGCAATGATATCCAATATTTGTACTTCACCTGTTTCCTTTACATATATCCTTTATACCTATAATATCTCATCCTGTCTTTACACGTATCGTATTGTTTCATGTGAGTTGTCTCGTGTATGACTGTGACGAGTTTGGATCTGGTTTCAGATCTGTGGAAAATCTGGTTTGTGATTAGAGAAATGTTTTCACGCTGAATTCTTCTGAAGATCTTTGTCTGGTGCTGTGTTCAGGTACTGCAGTTCAGGTGGTGCTGTTACACTGTTTCCCATTGCTTTTGTTATTTTGGGCTGTTCCGTTATTGTAGTGTGAGGCAATGTGTAATGTGTAATTCTACAAAAGCTCAGATTGCAATAATGCTAAAAATCACACGAGTGTCCCCCAGCCTGAACCGTGGACCACCCTAATAAACCACAACCATTATTCCTGTGTTATTACTTTTTATACTCTATGTGTGAGATTGAGGCTGTTTGTGAGTTTTTGTTAGTTTCTGGAAGAGACATGGTCACACACTGGGCTTTGAGGGAGATTAAACACCACGCTGCCCTGTCTTTGTGCTTCTCTCCTGCTGTCTCCTCCACAGCCTTAGAAACAGAGAGAAGGATATACTTCATCCCTGCTTTTCTTCCTTCTTTCTCTTTCCTGATTCTTCTTGCTGCCTCTCCTTTCCTGTGATGTTCCATTTCTCCTCTCAGATTTTCTCAGTTTCTTTCAGTTTAGGCCAGATTTGTTTGTATTATGATTTTTACAACAGCTGTCACAAAGCAGCTTTTCAGACAGTACAGGTTCAGGTCCCTAACAAGCAAGTCAAGAGGCACGGTGGCAGGACAAACTCCTGAAAGGCAAGAGGAAGCGAGATTTGAACGGAGAGGCTATCCTCTTCACAGGATTGACACTGGATAGCAGATTAAAAGTGAAAATGAGAGTTAAGAAAGCTCCAAGGTAAATGCAAAACTAGTTTTCTGTCTGCGCTCTAACCTATGTGATGTCTCATCTTCTTGCATTTATTGGTTACGAAAAACAATCCAGTTTAATTTGATTCCTGTTTTGTTTGTGGCGCAAACTACCTTTAAAGCAGGAAGACACTTCAAACGGGAATGTATGCCGCACGCCAGTTGCCTTTTATTGATTCACTGATTAAACAAATCAATAATGAGCACATAGAGGTGTAGAGTTGGCTCAGAAGCTATCGCAGTACATGGAAAGGCAACCGTTTGACTTTTTTCTATGATTGTGAAAAAACATGGTAGCACACAGAAAGCTTTAGTTCCTCATGCTAGTACATTTTACATTTGTAACTACCCTGGCATCAGATTTAAACAGGTTAAAGAAGCGAAAGCCAAAGTCTTGTAGTGTAGGGTTAAACTTTAAACAGAAGCTTTTTTATAATAAAATGCAACACTGTAAATAAAATGAATGATATAGAGTGCTCCCAGCTGTAGCTAATTAAATCGCCACGTAAACCAACTTTGGTAAGGATGATCAGATATATAACTTATGATTTATATTGGACTAGCGTAGGGCTGCATGATGCCAACATAGCCTGTGCAGTTTGAAGAGGCTGTTGGACATGGTGTGTGACTGTTTTTAGTTAAAAAGAAAACAAACCTCTCCTTTAAACAAATAGCAAAATACAAACTTGAAGTTATGACTAGAAAAGTGCATTTCCTGAAAGAAACCGTGCAAGGAACAAGGGATGAATAAACAAGTAGAGGAGAGCGGGTCAGTGTGTTTGGGGACCTGCCCTGAGTGAGTACATGCAGTAGGTGGCTGTAGGTTTAACATAACCATGATGTTTGGGGGTAAAACTCTATGGGGGGAAAAAGGGGGATGGAAAAAACAACAAAGAGACAAGTGAGGGTTAAACCACCACTGCAGTGGTGGTCGGTGGTCTGCCCTGAGTCAGTGTATGCAAAACGATGTCTGTCAGTCGAGCAGAAGTTCAGTAGATTGACATGCACTTTGCCATCCTATTCATTGTCTATGGGAAAATATCTGTGCATTATACAAGCCTGAATCACATAATCAGATGGGACAATCTGGAGTTGGAACGGAGTTGATATTTCAAAACACTGCAGGATGAGTTGCACGGCGGAGATCTGGCAGAAAGCACAAAACGAATAACAGTAAAGATATATATATATATATATATATATATATATATATATATATATATATATATATATATATATATATATATATATATATATATATATATAAAACCAGAAGAACAGTCTGCATTTTCTGAGCATCTCTTTCTGAAAGGCTTGGCTTGGTTACACATTTGCACCAGTACCTGGAATTTAGTAGTGGTAGCCAGCAGCACTTTTTCAGTACTTTTGTGTGAAAATGTTGTGAAAAATTACTTCAAACTTCTTAATTTCAACCTGTTATTTATTTACAAAGTTCAACTTCTTTGACCCTGGCTTGCAGGCATTCTGCTTATGTTAGCTGCAGCTACTTTGGGGACTTGGCTTTTAGGCTTTAAGACATGTTTTCCTGTCAGCTTTTGGATGTATGTTGTGTTGGACTGAGTGTTTTCTCAGGTTAAACGTGTTGTCATGGCCAACTTTGCATTTCAAATACTGCCGGGAGTGTTTTCTGTGTCAGATCTTGAAAAGTGTAACCACACTCTGGGCTGCTTTCGGCTCATCATTGCTTTGACTGTGTGTTAGACTTGAGCTGAAATTTGGCACTGATTTAATCAGTACTGTGTAATACTGATGTAAATCAGTCTGTACCTCTAAAAGTTATAGTGCTGTACATATCGGTGTGTGTTATAATTGGCTTTATAGCAGAGGGGTTAAGTCACTCGCTTACTCACACAGGAGCCTGGGGGCCAAGCATGGTTGCTAATGCTACATTCCTGCCAATCTTATAACATCTCTCTTGCAGCGTTTTGTCATCACAACTCTTAACGGCTTGTCTGTCAGGACCCTCATTTCACAATGATGATAAAAACACATTTCCACCTCTGCTTCCCTCTCTCCAAACTTTCCAGTCTTGTTGCACCTCTCTCAACCTGTGCTGAACCCGATCTCCCCTCTTCCCTATCCTCCACGTGCTTTGCTCTCTATCCTGTTTGACTTAGCTTGTGTGTACTGTTCTCTCAGGGCTCAGACGGTGTGTGCGAGGATGATAAAGGCAGACGCGAAGGCCCAGAGCTGCTATCACCAGCAGTGTGTGGGTGTCATGAGGAGAAAAGTGTATATCCAGACACAGAGAAGTCTTTCCTACATGCTGAGTAGCCACAGCATAACAACAGTCAGAGGCCATAATTATCCTTACATCATGCTGTTTGCTTTTACCTAGCTTGCATTGTTCAGGGCAGATGGCTCTCCGCTGTGTTGTCTGCAGTGTTAGTTGTCTTCTGAGAGATAAATATAGACTTCAGGAGGCTGGGATGTTGTTATGAAGTGGTCTTATGAAATGTCATTCTAGCGCAGTTTGTTCTGATCCACTCCTGTGCTGGATAATGATATGTGTGCTGTCTGGGTCATCTGTAATCACAGGCTACTCATTAACAGCTTCAGTGTATGAAGAGCACTGTGTGTATGCGTACAGATATAATGTCTGGGAGATTAAAGTGTAACATCAGTGGTGTTTCATATTTCTGCATTCTGATTTTTCTTCTAGACATGCACAGACACATTTACCCAGTGTTTCCCACCCGCTAGTTAGTCTCCCCCCATCACACAATGCTAATAAACCAGCAGGTTGAAGGTTGGCACCAAGTTCCTCTGAGAAACATGAAACCAGCCACCAAACTGCTATTAACGCTACAACGTTAGACTTGACTCTTGGCATACTTGGGGGGAAAACACTTACTGGCAATTCTAATACGTCAGCTAACAGATGCCCACACCCACGTCTTAACTGTAGGGGGAGAGGCAGAGCCATTTCGCCCAACAAGGCCAATCAAAAGCAACCAAAACACTCATTTCAATGTCAACATCAGTCTAACTGGAGGGCTGGAGGTTTGGGAACTAGCCTTGTGGCTGGAGGGTTGCCGGTTCAATCCCATGGACCAACAGGTTGTCGCGACTGAAGTTCCCTTGAGCAAGGCACCTAACCCCCAACTGCTCCCCGGGCGCTGTGGTAGGGCTGCCCACTGCTCTGGGCAAGTGTGCTTGCTGCCCCCTAAAGAGTGTGTTCACTAGTGTGTGTATATGTGAGTGTTTCACTGCACAAATGGGTTAAATGCAGAGATCATGAATTTTCTCTGTGATCAATAAAGTATTGATTCTATTCTATTCTATTCTATTCTATTCTATTCTATTCTATTCTATTCTATTCTATTCTGTTCTCTTCTATTCTAATACACTGTGTTCAGTGTTATAACTGGGATACAACCGTCATGAGAGAGTTGGCTTTAATATTGCTGACATGATGCATTAGAATACATCTTAATTTCGGAAAAGCTCAGGATATCCATCTACTCACACGTACAGATATACACAGCTCTGAAGACTCAGAAGGGTTAGATTCAGAAAGCATGGCGGGAAACGTCCTTAGAGGCAGCGAGCCTTCAGCTTGCCTGTCAGGTGTGTGATCTCGCTTGGCCTCAGTCAGCCGCTGTGGTCGGGTTGACTGGCTGAAATTGCCTTCCCATGAGAAGGCTCCCACACATACACGGCCGAGCATGAACGCTCTGCAGGTTGGAAGTATTTTAGCAGTTAGCGCAGATGATCGAGTAGCAGGACAGGATATGATCCTCCATCTGCTTTTTTACTCTGAGACGCGGGACCCTGTTCTAGTTTCACAGCAAACACCACTAGTACCATTACTGCAGGTCTTGCTGTCTAAGTAGTTTTGCACACTTTAGTGTGTACATTAGAGGTGCGCTGATGCCCACCTTTTCCCTTCCAGTACTGATACAGATCCTGACGTATTTGTGGTGTATGTGTGAAACCAATAGCTTAAAAAGGATTGTAAACGTTATGTCGACCACTACTTCTACCAACTACTGGCATCATAGATTTAGCTGTGAACATTTTACTGATGCTAAAAATGCAAACCCACCTACTTCACTGCACATCAGAAATTGCTTTGTGGGTGTTTGTCATAGGGATCAGCATCTCCATTGCTGGTAAGATTTCAAGTGGCTGTATTGGTGCAAATCCAATCTTTATTTGACCAGGGCAGCCAAACTTTTGCATAAGTTTTAAGTGTATAAACACGTCTGTACTGCACAGACTTGTGCTAACCTATATTACATAGACTTCAAATATATACATTAATTGATTAGATTGCTGTTTAGGTTGAAAATCATATTTTTACTAGCGGTGCAATACATAGTGTCCTGCGGTGCATCATTGTATTGTGGCTAGCTTGTTATCTCATGGCTGGTATGTTATCCCAGAATTAGTGTGTTAGCTTGGACCTTGTGTGTTAGCTTTGACCTGACGTATTAGCCCATAGCTAACATACGAGTGAATGGCTGTGGTGGCTTATCCATGAAAACAGTTTGTTAAACTCAGATTATCTTTCTATCTTTTTTGTCTTGCACCATAACATGTTTGTTGTTTGATTTGATTTGGTTTTTGTTACTTTGTAAAGCACAGTTTGTGTAGAGTTTCTTTGCTACTAAGCAGTGTGAGTGGCAAGCAAAACTCTCTAAATATTCAGTAAAATTGACTGACCATTGAATCTAATAAAGTAGTTGCATCGCTATCTTTGAAGGTTTTGTGTTGTGTGAAAAGGTACGTTTTGATGAAGCGACCTGAGAGACTGGACCGTACAAAGTTCAAGAGGAAGCTTGTTTCTCTGCTGAAGGGGAACGGTGTTAAAGCAGTGATAGCTTCTTTAATTTATGGTTTTACTGACTCGGAAGAGCCACTTCATGTCCTGATCAAACTGCGCTAGAGACAGCACAGAGTAAAGTACAGAGCATCCTGCTACAAAGCACGCTGTGCTAAATGACTTTATCTAAAAACTTTGTGTTATTTTGGGATAAAAGTGTGTGTATGTGTGTATATGGGGAGCCTGTTTAATTCATGGAGTTTACTGAGCTTGACGATTGAGCGCTCTATTTCTCCAAATTCACTCTGCCTTTTGGGACTTCTCCGCTCTTTTGTGTTTACTCAGTTAAAGATTAAGCCTTTAAACCATTAAAGGAAAGATGCTTAATTCATGTTTCTCAAGGATTTCCACTTTCAATAAAGCGCTCTTTCCTCCCTGCTGATTATTTGGAGCTGTTTTGCAGAGAGAGGTAAATTCCCCCTTTTTTCTTCCTCCTCGATGATTGAATGGGGTCTGCATTAACATTCAGACAGCAGTCCTAGACACTGGTTACGAGCATTCTGGGATTTCCACTGTTTTTATTGTTATATTTTCCTCTTCTTTTCACATTCCAGTTTCTACCCTGTTTGTCTCAAGATGGAGCGTTTCCTCTTGTTGCACAACCTTTGTGGTATAATTACTTGCGTGGAACAGGTTTGGCGTGTGGTTCTAGCTAACATGTAGGTTTGTCCTACAGTCTGTGCCAGGGCAGATCAGAGGCGTGCAGCTTCATTTGTCCTTGCGGTTGTGTTGACTAACAGCATACGGGATCAACAGGGGGCACAGACTGGCCCTGTTTTTTTTTTTTTTTTTTTTTTTTGAGCAGCCCCTCACCCCTTGGCCAGCCTCCACCTGGTGCCTTTCCTCACTTCCCCCAGGGTGAATATTTGCTCTTAAACGAAGTGCCATTCAGCATCAGGCTCTGAAGTGTATCTCTTTACTGTGGGTGGGTGGTTTTCCCTCAGAGAGGCCACAGGTTAACGTCTTTTTTCAGGGGCACTCTTCGCCCTTTGGATTTGATTTTCAGGGGCAGTGTTGACCTTCATGAGGGCAGTTTGTCAGACCATATACAAGCAATGCACATTCACAGTAACAATCTTCCAGTCATTACACTTTTTATATAAGGGCTAGACAATCAAAACAGCTATATCACCGTTATTTATGTTTTTGAGAATGTTTACAAACGCATTTATTTACTGCAGACCCATAAAAATGTCATGATGTAATTACCATAGCAAATATGTCATATCATCATCTCCATGTCCATGGATGTCAATGGTCTGGTGATCCATTTTTCATGAACATATCAGCTGATACAGGAACCTAAATCTTCTTAAATTAGCATTACAGATGAATTTTGGTTCACCTACATCCATAATAAACAGATGGCTAAAACCAAGCCAGTAACAATCTCCATAGACAAACATGACAGTAGAATGGGTCATGCTTAGAGATTTAGATTTTAGATTTTTCACTATGGACACTATGTTTGCTGCAAGTTTGGTGGAGGAGGCATAACTGTATGGGGTTGTTTGGGGTTTAGGCTGATCCCTTGACCGTGCCCATGTGCATAAAGTGAGGTCCATAGTTTAGTGTCTCCAGTGACCTGCAAAGAATCTTGACCTCAAGTCTACTGAACTCCTTTGGAATGAATTGAAACTGCAGTTATGAAAATGCAATTGAGTGGAGGCAAGTATAATTACAAAAAGTGGGGCTCACTGTGTATTAATGCATATGGTTTTGGAATGGGGTGTTCAACAAACTCATGTAAATGTAATGGTTAGATGTCCACATATTTTTGGCCATATGGATATAACACACATTTCCAGATTATAAAAGCAGTACAGTAATAAAACATAATACTTCACACACATTATTCGCCACAGTGTCACTGGATGGTTTAGTGACTTGTTATTTGGTGATGACAATGTCCGCACAAGCACTGGAACTGTTTTTCATGTGCTGTCTTTGTATAGCTTAAAGTGGAACATAGCTAATGTTCTTAAAAGTAAGATTCTCATGAGGGCGCTTTTGCTCTTCCATTTCAGGGTCATTTTGTAAAATTTCAGGGTCATTGTTGCCTGCAGCCTTCGTTAATTTCTAATGCTACTCCTGCAACAGTGAGTATGTGCAGACCACTTCCTTCCAAACCAAATAAGTGCCCGAGGCCTAATCAATGCAAACTGCTGTCTAATTGTGGATCCAACACTTGGATGTTCAGAGAATGATTGCTCCAGAGGAAAATAGCTCTCGCTGCAGTCTGATATGCACCCCATTTGTTTAAAGGAATTGCCACAGTTAAGACGGTGTCAATAGAACAGAGACTGAGCTATCTACACCCTGCTGTGTTCATTCAGAGCCTGAAGTAGTTTGCATCCTCAGGGTTGTCTTTCCCAGGAAGAAAAATGCTGGATGGCATGGGCTCGGGTTCATGAAACTGTCTCTTTGATTGGTAATCAGTGAAGTGTATTAGATTACAAAAGACTATATCACTCTCATCAGACCCGTCTTAATGAAAGCCGTTCATCTAATAACAGCCCTACTTCTGGTCATGTGGTCATAAGCGTCTGTCTTCATCGTGATCATACGGAGAAACGTGCAGTTCAATCACATGTGATCTGATTGTTGTGTGACACAGGAAGAAGCATACATGTAAAGGCTGATGTGTTTTGTGGTTGGCTCAGAGCATTGCTATGAGTCCGTCCGCCTAGCTGGGTTAGCGTAATAAGCGGGAAGGCTAAAAATACTGAGGCGCAAATGGGGCATGGTGCATCACACATACGTGTGCCGAGCGACTATGCTGTCCTCAAATAGCTCCTAGTGCAAAAAAGCAGAGTGTTTTCAGCGGTTGTAAAAATAGCAGCAGCCAAAACCAAAGCAGTAGCATTCCTCAAAGCATCCTAAACAAGGCTAGACTGTTGCTTATCCCATGCCAGCAGCGAATTTTGGATTTGAGCCATAATCCTCTTTGCACATGCTGGTCTAATGAACTGTGGCCTGCGGTCCCCACTGCCGTCGCCACAGGACAGCTGTTTTTACTCTTCTTTTATTTCTCCCCACTAGAATCTGCCGACAGGCCTCATCCAAAAAAGCCCGGGAGATATTACCTGTGTAGGAGTCAGCGGAGAAAACAGGATTATAGCGGGGGGGGGGGGGGGAGACATGAGTTTACCCATCTGGAGCGTAGTGTCTGGTTTCATCCACCCCAACCCCACCAGCCACTCCCGCTTGATGCATAGAGGCGCTCCTCTCATGGAGGGACTCTTTGGCACACGTTTTTATCTGTTGTTTTACAACAGCCATTGCTAATCCCAGTCCTGGAGGTGTGCTTTCCTAACATGGCTGCCCCTCCTGGAACACTACTGCACATGATACAGCCAAGTAGGGACTAATAAATATGTTAATTAGCAGGTGGAACTGTCGCTATTGGAACTGGGCTCTACAGAAGCCATCTATGGAAAAAACATGAACTTAGTTAGTTTTAATTGTCCACGCACACAACACGGGTGTGATAGGGCTTTACCTGAATATTCAACTATTTGCGTATTTGTTCATTTGATGGGTATTTGGTTTTAAATATTAGGACTTTGAGTATATATGTGTATATATATATATATATATATATATATATATATATATATATATATATATATATATTTTTTTTTTTTTTTTTTTTTTTTTTTTTTTTTTTGGACTGGTTATAAGTTATCAGTAAAAATGAACAGCAAAATACTGATAATTTTTCAGAATTTTTGGGAGGAACTTGGATAACTCAAGGTTATGGTCCATAATCAGGTGGAAATGTACCCTCTCCAGCACTAACAGCTTAAAACAGCCCTCTTTGCTCTGTTCTACAAAACCCACCACTCCACCCGTATTAAGGCTCTCCAACATAAAAGTACAAACGGACGTAAAACAGCAAAGGTTTTTTACAACTACTGAGCTAGTTCCAGTGCAGCTTAGTGGCACCACAATATATATTTTTAAGATTATTCTGCTGTATTTACTTTTAACCACATTTATACTCAGTTTTGGTGCCTAAATAAACACGATGATAGATAGCACACATTCACAGGCTGGCTGCAAGCAGCGCTGCACTCTACCTGACCCTCGCTTGGGCTGCAATGTCTAGACCACCTTTGTATAGTGCTGGTTAACCCGTGCATGCACTGTGCTGTTAACCCTAATACTGCTGCTAAAAGAGGCTAGTGTAAAGCCTCACTGTGACTACCTCAGTGCTCTGTGAGGATAGCAGCTAGCATGGAGATTCTGAGATAACAGCCGATGAAGCTGTGGGCAAAGCTTTACGTATTTGTTGTTGATTGCTGCCGAAGCTCCTGGGCCCAAACAATGGTATTCAGAAAAGCCATAGACTGCACACTCCTCCCCCACCACCACAAGGTAGCCAGATCTAGTGAAGTGAAAAAGAAAACTGATGGGAGATGGGAACAAGGGCGCCTTCTGAAAATTTGTGCAACACAGCAACAAATTAAATTGAGCAGCAAAATACAAAAAACTAAAACATGAGTGTTCTATTTGCGATTCCTCAGCCCTGAGGGTTTCCAGCAGCTGAGTGAAGAATGGTTAGCACAGCAGCCTGTGAGCAGTGAATCACATTACTTATTAGTACGAGTGCGTAAACCAAGGACTACCTAAGAGCCACGTTAAGAAGTAGGGTTACGTTAATGGCAGGGGTTTCAAACTGGGCTATTTCTGGGCCGTAACGCTGCAGGGTTTAGCTTATACTTTGAATCAAATCCAGTAAGCTTTCTTAATTAGCTGATGAAACAGATGTGCTCAAGGATGTGAAACTCTATAATTACCTTTCTCTAAAACTGAGCACTAACAAGTGGGGACGCAGGGTCTCTGGCCGGTTGTAGTGGGCCACTGTGTGCAAAAATCCATGTAATGTTTTATCCTGTCCCATCCCTGCCCTGTAGGGCCCTGGACCCCCAGGACCAGGCTTGGTGACCGTGGTTTACAGGATGTCTAGCCAGCAGAATTGCTGAATACTGCAGACCCAAGCCGAGCGTGTTGTGCTCCAGCTCCTGGTACAAGTGTTCGTACTGCGTCTTTTTTTCCTCCCCTCTTGGATGTTTGGTTTGCAGTTGCGCTCGCTGTAGCTCATTAAAGCTTTTATTCCCCTGGCCTTCGGGGACGTGTAAAGATGGAATGCGCACACAAATGAGGCTACTTTGCCATTTTCTCGACGCTGCTTCTCCAAAACAGAGGAGGAGAAGAAAACACGAAACCAAATTAATCTCACGCACCCTCGTTTTTTGTTTTTTCCCTCTTCTGCCTTACCCTCCGTCGCCCTGTACCCGCCTCCCTTCGCGTACCCCAATCCTTATTCTTTTGCATCAGGTTTATCTCATTTGTGTTATGGTTCGGTTCATTATGGGCATCTTTAGTGGGAGTGAGTGGTTGCTGTTGACCCACTTCAGGGGGTGGAAACTGGGGCACTTTTTTTCAACCCTCACTGGTTTCACTCGATCGATTTTTGCTCGTATGGAACCCGGCGTGAATAAATTAGCCAAGCTCAGCCAGGCAGGCTCTCGAGTGCTTGTGGCTGTGTCCAAATGAAGTGCACCGAAGGCCCTGTCTGTTCAGCCATATCTGTTTTTTCCTCTCAATTTAATCAGAAGCTTTTAATAGGCCTATCCGAAAAGGCTGCCGTGCTCATTAAGATCCTTTAAGGCTTGCTACGTTGGAGAAGTGCGCTAAAGCGGCACATTAAGCTTGATGTTGTGGTTAAAATGTAAACATTGATGTTTCTCACTAACACAGTGGAGCTTATTGTGGAGAAGAGCTTACCCAGATATGGGATTGTAAGGCAGTATATTGTGGGGATGTGTATGGATACAGTGATGGCTGTATATTTATATCTGCATCAGTGTATTTTAAGGGTGTAAGAAAATATTGAAATATCAAATATCAGGATATTATGTTTCGTGATATTGTATTGATTCTCAAAAACACAGTATTGATAGACAGATTCCTGGCAGACAGTTAATCATTGTGTGTTGTGTTTAAACCTCTGACCGGTAGATGACAGTATTGTAATCCATTTTCAGCTCCACTCCAACATTAACAAGCAGCACAAGGGCGCAATGCTATTGCAAGCATTGGCAAACCTGTCCATATAGTGGTGTGTTTTAAAAGTAGTATTTCAAAATAGGTGACAGTATTGTAATCCATTTTCAGCTCCACTCCAGTGACAGTATTGTAATCCATTTTCAGCTCCACTCCAACATTAACAAGCAGCACAAGGGCGCAATGCTATTGCAAGCATTGGCAAACTTGTCCATATAGTGGTGTGTTTTAAAAGTAATATTTCAAAAATCACAGTATTTCACTTTGCTGGGAATATTGCAGTATATCTCAATGTATTGAATTGTGACTGCTGTATCATGATACATGTTGTATTGCCAGGTTACACAGCTCTTGTGTATTTATATGTATTCCTGAGTAAAACAGAGACTGCATATCTGAAAGCGCAAGCTTTTGTTGCGTACAGGGCAAAAGTGTTTTTCATTTTAGTGTTAGTGTTTAGTTGTTTTTATATAGAGCTGCATTAGAGACAGCAAAGCTCCAGTCTGTTTCAGTTTTTCTCCGTTCAGTTTCTTCTGTGCATTGCGTGTTTAAGAGAAATGGAGCACAGAGCTCATTAGTTCATTAGCGAATTTGTTTATCTTCTTTCCTGACTGTTGTTAAGGCATATATGATGCTTGTTTTAGTCGTTTATTCAAATTTCACTTTCAGGAGGCCTAAAAAACAAGAAACGAGACACAAGTGAGGGTAAAGCACAGAAAACATACTTTACTTTCAATGCAAGTCAATGGAACCAGACTTTTTTCCAAGCTGTTTTGGAGCATTTCTATTGGTCCATTCATCATCAGACAGTGTAAACAACTACTGGTGTGTTCAAATGATGTAGAAAACTTAAAATCAACAAAAATAGAGGTACATGTTTTTCATTGGACATTGATAACACAAGTTCAGTTAACCAGTTGTGGACATGTGACACTCATGTAATAGACAGGTGTATAATAGAGGTAGAACCTAGAGATGTGACAATACTTGTGCAAATGTTTGAACCATACAGTGCTCCTGAAATATTTGTCTTAATTTAGTTTTATGGTTGATAAGTTAACAGAACAAGAAGTTGTAATTTAAGCCGGGAAACATATTTCAAATTGTTATTTCAATATGAAGTAGCCATTAGTGGACTGTCAAGAACTCTTTGGTCAATTGCCTTTTGGTCAATTGAGAAGTCATGAACAGCCCCAGAGGTCTGAGAGCTATAACTTCAGTCTATGGCGGTTGTGTGTTTCCAGCCTTTGCGCGTGGTTCCTCGACCTCGGCGAAGTAATCCTGCATGATCCGGGAGAGGCGTGCGGCGTACAGCAGAATAAGCAGACAGCTGAAGCTCTTAGCTGCTGTGGAATTTTAAACCACGTGTGTATGTTCCTTGGACCGCATCGGGCTGCTTTGAACGAGGGCACCTTTATACCACCACCGCTTTACTTGGCTTAGCTGTTTCTTATTTCTCCAAACTTCTGCCCTCACCAAGAAAGCAAACGGCAAATTTCAGCATGTGCCACTGGGTCCATCTGATCCTGACTCAGAGGGCTTTGCTTGCTGTGGTTGGCCGGATGTTCTGCGCTCCGTGTTATCTGCGGCGGCGCATCTAAACCCTGCGGGGCTTTAGTGTATCGCGGCCCCGGTGGTCAGATGGACGGGAGTCGGGAATGGAGTGTTTATTGATTCTTCTTAAGCTGAAGCAGATGTTAAGGGCCAACCCCGGCGTGCCAGTGGCTTACGCTCAGGCCCCTGCTGACTCTGCGGTGCAGGGAACTCTCAACAAGGAAAAAATGACAGGCACATCCAGCGCGCTCTCTGTGGCTGGTCTTGGAAAAAGAGAGCTGAGAACATAGACTTTGCTTGGACAGCCTGCGTGAATGACTGTGGTGTTCTTTATTTAACAGAGGCTTAAAGTGAAAGGCTGGCAAATCAGATTCCTCTAAATCCAAATTAGGCGTGTGCTGATGTAAACATTTTTAATCTTGATAGTTGCCTAATCTCTCATTGTGGTTAATGATACTATAGCAGTATTTTTAATATTGTACTTTGAGCAGTGAAGCAACATTATAGGAGTAGTACTATTTAGTACTGCATGTACATACCATTAAAATAGCATATTGTCACTGTACAAAGAAAAAATTCATCAATTTTTGCAGATTTTTTTATTTTTCTACATCATTTAAACACAACAGCTGTCGATTACATTGTGTGACAGTTTCATGACAAATGGCCCAGTAGAAATGCTCCGAAATAGCTTGGAAACAATTTTAGTTGCATTGACTTACATTAAAAGTAAAGACGTGTAAAGTTGCTCTTTTAAAGATACTTGTGTTTCTTTGGACAGAGGTAGGGCTGGGGCCTAACGAAATTACCTCGATTAGCATAACGTGTCGGTGCGTTGCAGAGATGGCCGCGTCTACTGAAAGCATGGATTTATCCGGAGCACAAGCTGCAGCTACAAACAATCACTTATGGGCATCTAAAGTTGTGGGAGTGTATCACACAGAAACACAACAGTGTGGTGCTCTGTCAGCTCTGCACAACACAACTGTACAGCTGCTACACACAAGCTCACTTGAAGCTCAAACATCCCGTAGCACTTTGTTAACACAGCAGCAAGACAGCACCTGTTTACCTGTTTATCTTATCTTAGCAGATTATTTTAAGATTAACACATGTAACATGTTTCTTTCAGTAGTAGTTACTTGAAAAGTCATGATAAGTTCTTAATCGTCCAGTGTAGATACCCAAGGCTTTTCTTGTTATCGCGGAAGCTTTAAAACACACGTAGATGGTTTTTAATGGCTCTCTGCAACATATATATTCTGCAAACTCCAATTTCTTGTGCATGAAGTATGTAGGCTACATGCCATTTGTGCTTCTAAAAGTCCAGTCAGATCATAGACTTTTAGTCTTTTTAAACATTTATAGATCACATGCGTTTACCCTTTAATACAGTAAGTCTAGAATGGCCACAAATTCATTCATTGGTTACAAATCCATAATAAATGTTTTAATTCCTAACACACATCACAGTAAACTAAAAATTAGTCATTAATCAATTAATTAAAAAAAAAATAATCATTAGATTAATCGATTGATAAATTAATAAATTAATCGACAATATCCTGTGCTTTATCATATGTTCAGGATGAACATACCACATATATTATTATACAACAAACCCTTTACTTTATTAGTAGCTTTTGTGTAAAAAAAATAAATAAATCCACGAACAAGAAAGCTATTATGCGTCTATGTGAAATGTAGTCCGTCAGCCAGACTAGTTTGGTGTCTAGAGTTTGCTTTATTATTACATTACAATGAGGCTTTTGCTTACAAGAAGTGGAAGCTTATATAAACTCAATTATCATTGTGCAAACCACATGACTAAATCACTGTACGCTTGCCGCAGAGTTGTTAACTAATCTTGATTGTGGTTTTTGACACTGTGTGAAAACCGCTGATTATTTGGCTGCTGCTGCTATCTAACACCTTATATGAGTTTTCTTTTTTTACCCAATAATTCTTCAAAACCCATCCTTGCATGTTGCATACCGAATAAGCTGGAGCTGCTGCCCTCCATGCAAAACTACTATTAATGTAGGTGCTTCTTTTTCAGTTCATTGTCCTTCATCTCATGTCTTTCTGGTTGTCTGTAAGATGGACTAGCCAAGCTTCTTGCTTCTCCGTGTATTATTAGCATCTCTGAGCCGTGTCTGATAAAACAGTAGACCCTAAGTAGCACACTTGTGCGGTAGCGCCTGCGCTTCAGGATTGCTGCCTAATGCCAAAACAGACAAATGCTTCTTGTTTGTTCAGAAGAGAGATCAGATTATGGTAGTAGAACCCACTGAAGTGTGGCTGATGATGTTCTCTCTCTCTCTCTGGCTGAGCGGCACTGCAAGGCTGTGTGATCGCCACTCTGGAAGAAGGCCCTGGAGGCGCACCACTCTCCTAATGCACCACACAACTGGCACTCTGCCAGGCTGAACCAACATAATGTTAAAACCCATGCAACAGGGCATACATGCCGCTTTTGCGGCGGGAAGGTGGATTTAGTTTTACTAACCATTGCTTGTTTCAGTGCATTAAAGATCCATTTCAGTGATTGATTGGTTGATTTATATCTCAGGGCAGCTCCTCTTTCTTATACACAAGGATATTAGATTGAGAAAGCAGGTTTGATACTGTTTTACTGCTCTGTTAGTAGAGTCAGACTGGGAATGAGCACCGAACATAAGGAGATTTCCTTGTACCTAATCAAAGAACTTATCAAAGAAACCACAATACTATATTAAAGCTCAGGGACACAAGCCTCATCTTGTCTGTGGTGATTCACTATGAAAATAGTGATCATAGGGATAGGGCTGGTCGATAAAACGATAACGATAATTACCGCAAAATAACGTTTCCTTAATAGAACTGTAAGACGTAGTCGATAGACAGTTGATAGAATTAAGTTCTGTCCATGTTTTGAAAGACAACACGAACAGCCAGTGAGAATGAGAATAGCGCCGCCCCAAACCAATCACGTGGCTGAACTAGAGTTACAGCCATATCATGTTTGGTTGAAGCACACAGCGCAGAGTGTAGGCGTAGCGGCAGCTTAACCCACCTGCTAGTAATCTGGTTGCTGCAGGCGACACAGTCGAGCAGAGAGAATAAAATAAGAGAAAATGACGACAGAAAACGTAACTACTACTTAAAGAAACATGTTACATGTGTCAACATGTGTTTAATTTATTTAAGGTTAAATTTTTGAGGTTAAAAAACAATTTAACCTCAAGTGATATCAAGTGATATCTTCACTTTTCACTTAAAGTAAAAAGGAAAAAGTGATTTGATTTATATCGTGATATATCAATATCGACTGATATGAAAAAAATTATCATGATAAGATTTTCCCCTATATCGCCCAATCCTACATAGGGATCATATCAATATAATCGAGCCAAATCGTATTGTGAGGAAACTGGAGATGCTTCAAGATGCACTAGATTGAACTTAGTCATTGTAAGTGCTTGGCTGTGCGACTGCAGCAGTTTATGTCTAGTGCCGATTCATAGCAGGCGGATTCACATATCTGGTCCCATGCTAGCCAGAACACATGCTGTCCCCAGGCCTCCGGAACACCGCTGGCCCTCCGGTCTGTCCAGGAACATATGGCCTGCTGACCTGGTCATATGACCAGCGTGCTCACCTGTTACAGTCATGTTCCACATCAGTAGCCTTCGCGTTCAGCCTCGCGCAGATCACATTCACAATGCCTCGTGTCTGCCTGAGGGTTAATTCGTATGGATGAAATATGGCACGACACAGGGTGCCTGAAGCCTTCCTTGGGTGTCATTTGCTTGGCTGCCTCGCTGTGCTTTGTATGACGACAGAACGGGGGAGTATAGCTTGTGCTGAATCATAATTGCAGATTGGTAAACTCTGAAGGCCGGCTGTCTTTCTAATGCACTCACCAAGGCTTCTGCTAGGAGGGGTAGAAGAACTGGAGGTGGCTTCTATGCCTGTGTGATCTAAACAGCACATTTTTAATGATAATATCGCAACAATAACAGATCTGCGGTCCGCTGTAGCTTTGACCTACTTTCTATTCTGTTGTTGGTATATATGGTTTTTCACACTCACCGCTAAAAAAAAAAAAATCAGTCAGTGCAGGGCGGCTTTCATATTTCAGCTAACAGTCAGGCCACTGTAAGATGTAGAGCATAGTCTAATTCTCTCACTCTCTCTTTGTTCTTTTACCAAAGCTAGTGTTTTTCACCTTTCACATGTTTATATTTTATATGTCCATCGTCGCTGATATCTAAGGGCACTACTGCCCAGACCCAGTGCTCTCTAGGGCTTGTTTGACATGAGTTAGCTGAGTGTGCCTGCTTTCGAGTGAGGGAGAGCTAAAGAGAGTGTGCATGTGTGTATCCCGCACAGTGGTGCCTGCCTCTGTTTGGACACTTCTGTCTGATTTTTGAAGCGAGATGTGTGTGTGTGTGTGTGTGTCAGGGTGTGTGTGTAAGTAAGAGAGCAGTGCAGTGTGTCTGGCCTGCACAGGCAAAGCTGAGCACCAATCTGCGCTGAAAGTGTGATGCAAAAAGTTTACTCGATCACATCATTTCCACATGATTAAAAATATTTTATCATATTGAATGTTTCATTACATATTCTATCGATACACATATTCCTGGCAGACAGTGAATCAGTGTGTGTTGTGTTTAAACCTCTGGCCACTAGATGTTGTGGCAGTGTTGTAATCCATTTTCAGCTCCACTCCAACATTAACAAGCAGCACAAGCGTGCAATACTATCTTAAGCATTGGCAAACCTGTTTATATGGTGGTGTGTTTTAATAGTAGTAGGATTTAAAAAAATCTTAGTATATCACTTTGCTTGCAGTATCGCAGTTGAATTGTGACCCCTGTATCACAAGTTCTTGCCAATACACAGCCCTAATGATGATGTTTTTCAGGTTTTGGTCTTTACTTTAATGGCTTCTCAGTGCAGTGAAAACCTACAGTTGAAGGCGTTTATGTAATTCTGGATGCTAGTTTTGTATCTGCAGTAATTTGGAATTTTGAATGTGTTTTATTATTTAAGTAACATTCCCAAAAAAAGACACGTATTTACAAAATGCTGAGAAATTACTTTATGTTTTAACTTCATGCTTCACCACCAATCAGTACAAAATTCCACCGTCAGCACATTTGATCTGTTTTGGTTTTTTATTTTGTAAGTTTTATAAAAACTCAGCAGTTCTTTAGTCGCTGTCTGCTCTTGTTGCATTTGCAGTCGTTCACTTTGTTTTGAGATGGTTTCCTCTCATGGGTTTCCTTTCATCTAAGGGGTCGTCAGCCGTATCAGATGAGTTCTCAGTGCTTTGTGTGAGAAACAAGCCGTGGACCAGCTGGTACTAAAAAGTGCACCACTTTAGTATTTGTAAGTTTTGTTTTGTCTGGAGAGTGGCGTTGCGAGTGTAATGGATGCACGTACGAGACAAATCAAGTCGAAGAAGCTAAAGGTTCGAGACTCCTTAAATTAATTTCCCATTCCACCTTAAGTAGTGCAGCAGTTTCACACTGAGAATTTTAATAAAGTTAATAGAATAGGCAAATAGGATGAAAATTGAAGTACCATGTCTGTGCAGGTGGTACTGTTTTGCATAATACAAATAATTTTAGATTAAATTTCTTAAAAATGGTTATTATAAAAATGAAATTAAACATCCCAGAAAAATAAGCCACTCAAGCATCTAAAATGGTCTTATTTGAAAGCATATAAATGTGATATAAATGTTTGACCCACTACTGACTTCAACTACATTACAACATATATTGGCATATAACTCCTAGGGCTGTGTATTGGCAAGAACCTGTCGAAATGATACATGTCATGATACAGCGGTCACAATTCAATGTATCGCAATAAACTGTGATACTGCAATCAAAGGGATATATTGCGATTTTTTTTTTCAAATCCTACTATTAAAACACACCACTATATGAACAGCTTTGCCAGTTTTTACAATAGCATTGCGTCCTTGTGCTGCTTGTTTATGTTGGAGTGGAGCTGGTAATGGAGTACAGGTTTAAACACAATACACAATAGCAAACTATACCTGTAAACTGTTCATTAAAAATCTATACTGGGTTTCAGACGATCGATACAGCATCACTAAACAAAATATTGCAATATTCCATATTTTAATATTTTGATATTTCAATATTTTCTTACACCCCTAATAACTCCAGTCTTATTCGGTATACACTGGCTTACTGTAGAGGAAGCTAATATGGCAAACTTATTATATCATGATTTCAAGCTCTTTTTTTATGTTTTCAAAATATGAAAAATATGATATTTAATAAATGAAATAGAATCTGTTGTGCCCCATGTGCTAAAATAAATGGTATAATAATAATAGTTTTACATCAACAGCTACAATTATTTTATTTTACTGTTTTGAAAAGTATTTTTAGTTTAATTTTATGATTAAAATACAGTCAGTCAGTGTTCTTTAAGTACTGTATCCGCAGTATGCTCAGAAAAGCGAATTGGCGCCTAAGTGATCACAATAGCAATAAAACATCTTCCTATTGCACACCTCTAGCTTACTGTTAGGTTCTGCAGTGACTACAGAGTCTTGCTTGTGTCATTTAAAGCTTTTAATGGCCGAGGGACGTCTTAGCTTGCTGATCTGTTGAAGTGTTGTAGCAAATCCAGACCTCTTTGCTCAGCTGCGGCGGGCTTATTGCAAACGCAGAGAAGCGCTTACAGCTCAGTTTGTAGCAAATCTTGTTCTTATATACTCCTAAAGTCTGCGGCCGCGTTCAGGAGAATATTAATCGATTTTTAAATCCAGCTTAAAGCATCTATACTCGGCTCACATATACCCAGATATACTAAAGTCTGTCTCATGGTGTTCAGTTTGTGCCGTTATTTATATTTACAGCAGTGTTTTTATCTGTATAGCGTTTCCATTGTTTTACTTGAGTTCATGTTGATTGTGGAGTAAGACCGCTTGAGATTTTGTAACTAAAAGGATTTATTGCTATCATTACTACTTATGTGGAAATGATGTACACATTTAAACCAAAGTCAGTTCACTGCATTGCTTTATCGGTGTAGATGTTTTTAGAGCCATTACTGACGTTTTTACGATCTCTAATGATGCTGCTGTTCAACTGTCGGAATAGACACATTGTAATCCATTATGTGAAACATCAACATTTTGGACAGTGCTTTATTTTTTATGGTGGCCATTTTGGCTCTTATTCTAGCCCTCTGGGTCCGAGTGTCACGGCTTGGTTGTCTGGATGTCAGTAATGATGAATGATGATATAGAGGAAGATGATAATGATAGTTAGAGTGATATAAATGTTGCCTTCTCCAGCCAGACAGTGGTTGTCTATTGCTTTGGGCAGTGTGGGATTGTATAATGGTGTGTTTATGTGTGTGTGTGTGCGCGTGTGTGTGTGTGTGTGTGTGTGTGTGTGTGTGTGCGTGTGTGTGTGTGTGTGTGTGAGTGTGTTGTGAAAGGGAAATGCTCTAATTGGACTCGCTCACTCTGGAAAGATAAGGACTAATGGGGTTTGATTAATGTATTACATCATTGCTCCTCAGCTGGCTCTTCCCTTTAGACCCTTCGGACCCAGCGTGGTCACTCAGGCAAAGCCACAACAGGGCTGATATTTGTGCTCTCACATTGAAGCCTACTATAAAAGTGTCTGATTAAAAGAAAGAAAAAAAGAGGTTTTGTTTCTTTTTTTGTATATTTTATTTAGTTTGCTTTTAAACATGACACAAACACAAAAAAAAAAATAAATAATAAAAAACAACCTAAGAGGATTATGCTAATAGAACATAGAATTAAAAAAAGGGTAATGAGCCTAATGTACAATCAACAAATATAAATACATGTGTAATTCAAAAAGTTAGTCGATCTGGTCAAAAAAATTTCTTCCAATATAGTCAAAGAAGACCTTAAAATTTTTTCCAATTTATTTCTCAAAAAGTATGTAAATGGTTAATTTTAGAGATCCACATTTGAAAAGGAATATTGATCTCACTTTTCCAGGTACGAGCAACACAAATTTTAGCTGTAATCAAAAGAATTTCAATGAGCCGTTTAGCACAACCACTTTTCAAATTAAAATGAGTGAAATTACCTAATAGGCAAACCTCTGAATCTAATGGAAAAGGGACATCATGAATCTCAGATAGTGTTGCATATTCTCTGCCAAAAGTCATATACTTTAGGGCATGACCATGTACAGTGTAGAAAAGTACCATCAGTGAGGCCACATCTATAACAAAGTGGGGAAATATTTGAATTAAAATTATTCAGTTTAGTTGGAGGAGAATAAAGTTGGTGTAGAAAATTAAATTGAATCATTCTGTATCTTGAGCTTATAGTAGAAGTAATACCATCTCTGCAGAGCTCTCCCCACCTATTTGGATCTATAGACTAACCCAGATAATTAATTTTAAATCCATCTGGATTGTATATTGACTTATTAGATAATAAGGATTTGTATACCTTTGAAATTACGAGGTTTTGTTTCTGACCGAAACATTTAAGTAACATAGCTAAATTGTAAGCTGTTGGTTAGGATGGGTGCTTGCTTTGCGCTTACGTTTCACGTCTAGCCTGAATTTGTGGGACCCCCGCCTTCCCAAAAAAATGTTTTCAGCTGCATGCTTTGCTGGCGCTCGATAGGTTAAATCATATCAACCAGAGCAGTAAATGTATATTAGCAGCTGCTTCGTTTGACACCTTTTAAACAATAGCTTAGCCTCATAAACGTCACAGGCAGCATAATTACCAAGCTTGTTATTCAACAGCAGCACACAAGCTCAAATGGAGAGCGTTCTGAAAGAGCTGATAGCCGCTGGCTTTCAGGGTTTGGGTTTTCGCTGCCTTTTTCTCTCGCTCTCTCTACACAGCCAGGACATTAGCAGTGCTGATAATCAGATTGCGCAGCCGAGCGCTGAGGGTGGTCCCCCGAGGTTGCGTGGCTTTTGGGCCTGGTCGAGCTCTTGGGTCTGCTGCTGTTCCTGAACCTTCTGACTCCTCATCCTAGCAGCTGCCTCCTCTCTACACCTCCGTTTACCTTCTCAGCTACACAGATCATGGTTAACCCTACTAGAACCCAGTCGCATTTACACCTTGAAATGTTGTTGAAGGCGTTCTCTCATAGCTCACTGATACAAGCGGAGATATCTGCAAATAATTGTTCTACTTTACTGCTACTTTACTGCTAATCCAGGTATTTGAAGGCCCAGTTTTAGAAGTGCATATATATTTACATTTAGTCTCAGTATCGTCAGTATAGCAGTATTTAAGTATACTGTGGTACTTGAAAATGGTGACGTATTTAAAAATGTCTAACTTCTGTTCCGTGTCTACATTACACCTGTTTATAGTTTAGAGGAGCTCACAGATTGGTGATGTGAGAGTTGAATGATAGGTGGTGCTGATAGAAAGAAGGTAAAAAGCGTGGAAAAACTTCAGAAAAGCTAAGCATGATCGTGACCCATTAACACCAGAGTCCTTATAGGAAAGTCTGTTCACTCGGTGGTAGGCCTGTGTATTGGCAAGAACCTGGCGATCCTACTATTATAATACACCATTACAGGTTTGCCAGTGCTTACAATAGCATTGCGTCCTTGTGCTACTTGTTAATGTTGGAGTGGAGCTGAAAATTGATTACAACAACGCCATCTAGTGGTCAGAGGTCTAAACACAACGAGGAATCAGTGTATCGATACTGTGTTTCTGCGGATCAATACAGTATCACAAAACATAATATCCTGATATTTCATATTTCGATATTTTCTTACACCCCTACTCGGTGGCCGTCTTTGAAATGCCGGCAAGAAGGTGCTTCCAGCCATACCAGTTGCTTCCAGCCAGTCGTTTTGGCTTTCAGCAACACCAGTCACTTGATGTTTACCCTCTGAGACGTGATATTTTATCATCCACACTTGTTTCAGACAACCAGTTATTCAAACTCAACCTGTATCATAGTGTTTGGTGTTGTTTAGCTATGTAGCCTGTTTGAAAGATAACATTAATTTAGCCAGTGAGGCCATATTAATCATTATCGTCTACATCAGGTGACTGTGATATGTTCATAACAATTATATAGTTCTTTGGTGAATGTGCATGCGAACCAAATGTTTATTGGCTGTGCTTAGAATAGATTAAGAACAGGCCCACCTAAACAGGATCACTGCTGGAATCATGTACATTAAAATGAGGAGTTTGCTCTGATTTTGCTTGCTGGACAGAGGTTCATCACTGGCACAGATCCCAAAGATGATTTGCTCACTAAAGGCCTCAGTGAGCCTGTGTAAATAACCAGTGTAACGTCTGACCTGCTTAAGTGCTGCTTAGTCTATTCCTGCTGTACTGACAAGCATTTAACGTTGCATATCTGAAAAGCTACACACTGCCATATGGCCTTCATGCCTCGGTGCAATTCGGAGATAATGTTAGCCACTAACCCAAACAGGCTCGTACCTAACTGGACTCATTTGAAGAAGTATGCACAGGGCACAAGGAGTCTTATGAACTCAATAGGAGACCACCTTTCCTGAGGGCATTTATGTTGCTATGGGACATATAGTGGTTCAGACAGGTAGATAGACTTTTTAAGGGAATCAATATAAATGAAGAGCATGTATTTCTTATCTAAACAATAAAAGAAGATCCAGTTCCTTTGCACATACTGTCGTCCTATAACATGTTCATCAGTTGTTCAGGGCTATCTGAGAAGCCTGTAGATGCTCTAGATCAGAGGTCAGTAATAGGTGGACCGTGGTCCGGGTCCAGACACAGACCCAGTAGTCATTGTCCAATGTGGACCCAAAGAGATAAACTATTGAGAAGGATTTAATTCTAACAGTTTATTTTGAGCAGTGGAGCTTTTCTTGTTTTTACAGTATGCAGGTTGTGCGGCGCAGTAAACTCACAGACCAATCACGTGCGTTGTAAGATCACCAAAGGCGCTCCTCAGCCAATCAGATCGGTGCAGATTCGGGAGTGCGGCGCACACATAGACGTGGTGCGAAGCGAGAAGCAGCAGCAGTAAAGCGAGTCAAAAAGAATGACATGCTCTGGAAAAGAAAAGTCAACAGCGAAAACCGACTGTTTAACCAGGAATGGATCGAGACTTGCTCGCCTAGTTTTGGAGAATACTGCTCTATAAAATCAACATGTCAATTTCTGGAATCAAGTTAAAAAAAGACGCAAGTTTTATTTACTTTTTCTATAAATAAACACTTTAAAACACTTTTAAAACACTTTTTTTCTAATGCATTCTGTTTTTTTGTTTGTACTTGAAGTGAGAAAAAAACATTTAGTAGAAGTTTATAAATAATTCATTCAGTTCAGCATTTATATAGTAAATATTGTTGAAATATACTGAACGGTATTTGTAATTTGTTTGTCTTTCAGTTACTGATGGTATAAGATGCTGATACGAAGCTACTTCAGTATACAGGATATGGCACTGAATCATAACACAGAAATAATGATGACCCAGACTGACTGAGGAAATCTCCTCTAACTGGACCTTACTGAACGTTAATTAAATACCCCTGCTGCAGATGCTGCGTAAATGATTAGAAGTAACAGAACAGCGTTTCCACAGTTACATTGAAATTTTATGTAGAGGGGTTGTCGGTAATAAACACAGGGTCATTATGACCAGCCACTGTAATTTATAGAATACATTGATGAATATAGCGCTAGACTGTGTGGCGGAAATTCAGTATCACAATATTTTCAGAAATACGGTGCAAAGGTTTTAGGCAATTCGGGACATTATTATATTTTGAATACTATTTTTCCCGACAGGAAGCTTTTATTTAATATTTAATATTTAAATCGTTTATACAGAAAGTAGTGGTTTTACATATGCCAGTGTGTTTACTTAACCCTTTCCAAGCTTCTCCTTGTGGAAACAACCCAAATATTTGCAGTTCTCATCTAATACCTGCTTTGACTGCTCAGTGCTTTATCAAGATTGCTGCTGAAGGAACTGAATACATTCATACAATGTCTGGGGCGTCCAGGAGAAATCTGGAACTAAACTTTGTTAATAAAAACTAGCGCACAAGATATTCTCTACTTCTTTCACAATAAAATATTAATGATACTATATGTTGTATATCTAGTGATGCCTGGTGTTTTGACTGGTGGAAATACACTTAGACTAAGCTCACTGTTGAAAACCCTTTATTTTAGTGATAAGACTTGCACTGTAGTGTATATAATGGAAGACAGTAGGATAGTTTACCTTAATACAGTGTAATGAGGCCATGGTGGTGTTGGTCTTCAGTTCTGTTTGTGTCTTAAAGCTTATTTTAAAGCTTATTTTGTTTAGTTCTGCTTTTTGAATACAGAACCTTACACAATATTTATAGATGACATTATTCAGACAAAAAAACACATTTGCATAAAGAAAGTTTGATATATATTTATTCTTGTGTGTGTATTTTGAACCAGTATTTTCCTGCTTTAAACTGGTCTAAAGCACACAGCAAATGACAGCCGTTGAAGTTTGGGATGCACCCATTATGAATTTTTATAGCTCACCAGTTTTTTGCGGACAGTTTTTATTTGTCTTATTTTTTAACCTGCAGCTCCCCCAGTGTGACCTACATTAACATATGAAACACACTAGCACATTTCAAGTGCTTCCTATTAGCCAGAGTCACCAAATGAATAACATTAGTTGGTGCTTATTTGCTCGTTTTTGTAAATGAAAACTGAGTGCCTATTTAAAAAGCATGAATTAAATAAAGCGCTAAGTGCCACACTGAGAATGAGAGACCGGCAGTTTAGCACAATGAGTCATACATAAAAATATGCTAAAATATTTTGATGTATGTGTAGCAGCAGAATTCGAATACGATTTCATTTCGCTTACCTGAGTCACATTATGTTCATCACAAATCTGAAAAAAATCTAAATAATTAATCATCCAGTCGTTTGGGGCAAATTCTATTTCTACTAAATTCTGAAACTAAAAGCTGAGGTAAAACAGGGCTGTCTGTCCCAAACCCTAACTCAGAATTTCATCTTGTGTAAGTTCTAAAAAAATTGTCATGAGTTTTAGTTTATAGGTGGGGCCTTATTTTAGTCCCGACTTTGAAGTAAATGTGTCCCTAATTGGCAAAATCTGCCTGGAACCTTAACATTTTTACATATTTTCTGCAATTAAGTGCATTTGAAAAATAAAGCTTGTGAAACCGTTGCTAGTCACGCAGCCGTTGTGCTCAAATCAAGCTAAAATTGTCACTACTGAAACAGTCATTACTGACATCTGATATGTGTTATGATAGTGACCAAACGGAATGGTCATCAATTTTAATGAAATTCAATTATTAGCCACTATTTGCTACTTGTGTTGGCACACAGCGGAATTCGACCTCCGCATTTAACCCCCCCGTGCAGTGAAACACCAACATATACACTCACACTAGTGAACATACACACTAGGGGTCAGTGAGCACACTTGCCCAGGGAGCAGTTGCGGGTTAGGTGCCTTGCTCAAGGGCACTTCAGTTGTGTGCTGTTGGCCCAGGGGATCCAACCAGCGACCTTCCAGTCACAAGACTAGATCCCTAACCTACAGCTCATGACTTTGACTTCGAAGCTACTAGTCTGAATGATGTTTTCAGCTGTGACATTGAACCAGTTTAGTAGAATGATCCATATCACATGTCAGCAGATCACCAGATGTATTGATGCTTCTTCACAATATATTGCCGTATTGATATTTTGAATAGGAGACTATCAGTAGCTATTTTGAGGGACTTCGTAACTGGTTTCTGGAACCTGTGGAGGTAAAAGCAGATGAGTGGTTCTAGGTGCAAGTGGAAAAGTGCCAGCGCTGTCCCATTTCTGGAGTTGCTTTCTCCCTGCCGCCTCTGTCTGACACTCAGTGCCCTGCTTTTCCTTTTGTGTCTGGAACACGGTGCTGTGCCAGCCACACGGGCCGGGATGGCTTTTAGCGTAATATCTCCTACATTAGCCCAATAATGAGCTTGGAGATGAAATGACATGCGGGGTATCTGACAAGCTTTTATCTCGCTTATACCCATCTATCTGTTCTTTATATAAGCTAGACCTCTGCCTACCCCACTGCCGTCTCTTTCCCCCTCCCTCTTTCATCTGACTGGTTTAAAATGCATGTTCTTGTCTGGCCCTCCAGCTTGCTGAAGTCTAGCTGGAGGCAAAATGTGGCTTCTCTAAGCTCGGCAGAACCGGCGAAGGCGTGTGGGCTTTCTAGTGTCGTATATCTTGAGCGCGTAACAGGCGGCAAGGCAGCGAAACTTCTGCCTTTCTGTCTGCCTTTCTGTGTGTAGTTGCTGTCTCAGGACATGATGACTGTGAGCCAGAATTAGGATGAATAACTTTATGAACAGTTGAATAGCTGTATTTTCCCCTTAGCACACATGCAATTAGCCAAGTTCGGTGGATAGAGTTGCTTTTGTAGTTTTGCTCTCAGACTACAAGACAAGTGGCTGAAGCTTGCATACCACCAGCTTTGTGCAAACTGCGTGCCTATATTTTGAAACCGAAGAAAAGTTTGTAACCTAATTTTGTTTGAGAATACTTGACAACTCATGATTCGGATATTGTTGATTATTATCTCCCATTGCTTTATCAGCTACATTAGCCTCGTAGATGCAGTGCCAAACTAAAGTAGCAAACACCAAGCATGTTTAGGCTGATTGACTAGATTTAGGATTAAGAAATAATCATTATGTATTATGTGAAACATCTTTCCTCCAAACATCTGGGTACACTTCACAGCCATGGTTGAATGGTTAAATACTTGAGCAAAAGATTCTGTTTATGCAATTTTCCAGCTATCCCAGGTGTCATCAAAAGTTCTTGGTGTCCTAATATACCTAGTTTAGAACTGGAGCTCAGAGCTGTCATTGCTAACATACACAAAGTCAGTAATCAACCAAATGTTTTCTGTAAGTACATCCCCAAGGCTTCTTTCAGGCTTCTCAGACTTCCTTAGTCAATGTAGTTTGGAACTCTGTATGACTTACTCTGAACTAGGGTTGTGTGGTATTGACAATATATGATATCTAGACATTTCTTCGAAATTAAATAACGATAATAATAATATTTTGCATTATTTATAAATGGGTTTATTGAAGTCTTATATTTTACAAGCTTTCACGTCTTAAAGGATATTAATATCCATCCATCCATCTTCTTCCACTTTATCCCGCTAGTCAGGGTCACGGGGCTAGAGCCAAACCCAGCGTCATCGGGTGAAGGCTCTTTTTAGTGAATGACTTGCTGAAGTTTGCTGAGTTGTGTAGCCAGACACCTTAGCTGGCTTAGGTCTGTCTTGGACAGCGGGCTCCTGAAGCTCTTCATACTCTGTCCATACTCCTCATACTCTGTTCATACTCTGTTCATACTCCTCATACTCTGTTCATACTCTGTTCATACTCCTCATACTCTGTTCATACTCTGTTCATACTCCTCATACTCTGTTCATACTCCTCATACTCTGTTCATACTCCTCATACTCTGTTCATACTGTGTTCATACTCCTCATACTCTGTTCATACTCCTCATACTCTGTTCATACTCTGTTCATACTCCTCATACTCTGTTCATACTCCTCATACTCTGTTCATACTCTGTTCATACTCCTCATACTCTGTTCATACTCTGTTCATACTCCTCATACTCTGTTCATACTCCTCATACTCTGTTCATACTCTGTTCATACTCCTCATACTCTGTTCATACTCTGTTCATACTCCTCATACTCTGTTCATACTGTGTTCATACTCCTCATACTCTGTTCATACTGTGTTCATACTCCTCATACTCTGTTCATACTGTGTTCATACTCCTCATACTCTGTTCATACTCTGTTCATACTCCTCATACTCTGTTCATACTGTGTTCATACTCCTCATACTCTGTTCATACTGTGTTCATACTCCTCATACTCTGTTCATACTCATCATACTCTGTTCATACTCTGTTCATACTGTGTTCATACTCATCATACTCTGTTCATACTGTGTTCATACTCATCATACTCTGTTCATACTCTGTTCATACTGTGTTCATACTCATCATACTCTGTTCATACTGTGTTCATACTCATCATACTCTGTTCATACTCCTCATACTGTGTTCATACTCCTCATACTCTGTTCATACTGTGTTCATACTCCTCATACTCTGTTCATACTCCTCATACTCTGTTCATACTCTGTTCATACTCCTCATACTCTGTTCATACTCCTCATACTCTGTTCATACTCTGTTCATACTCCTCATACTCTGTTCATACTGTGTTCATACTCCTCATACTCTGTTCATACTCATCATACTCTGTTCATACTCTGTTCATACTGTGTTCATACTCATCATACTCTGTTCATACTCCTCATACTCTGTTCATACTCTGTTCATACTCCTCATACTCTGTTCATACTCTGTGCTGGTTTGTTGGGAGCGATCTTTAACAGCTGCTTTCTTACAAAGTCTGTAAACTGTCGTCTTTTAAGCAACGTCAGTCTTTTCAGATCCAGACCAGCTCCACGCGAGTGAAGATGATCCTTGTCTAGGAGTTAAATCTAAGGTGGTAGACTGCGAGGCTGGCGGTGTCTGAGTTTATACCCCTGGCACAGTGTGTTCACTCATTTTCAGCGTTGAAAATGCTATGCTATCACACATATAGTATGGGCACTCCCAAGGCACACTTGCAGCGGCCTGTACTAAAGCGCATGGAGTTGAAATGTTTAGATTGTTGTTTTTTTTTCCCCAGTCAGTAGCGTAGCTCTCACACCATTACCACGGCAATTCAGATATTATCGTAGACGATATATTGCACACCCTACTGGGCCTGGATTTATGGATTTATGGGTGGTTATTGAGAGGTAGTATTTTTATGCATTTTAGCCTCATAGCTCTAGAGTTAAAGAAGTAAGTATTTGGACATGGGCATAGTCCTTTATTAAAAAAAGCAAGTGTACTTCATAAAGTATAACATATATCATTACACAAAACCCTGTCATGACCGGAATTCAGTCCCTGAAAAAATGACCCGGACGTGGCCTGGAATATTTCGTCAGGCCCCTTTGGACAGCAGACCTCAAGTGTGAAGGTGCATGTGAGTGTTTTGTCTGAAAGCTAAATAAGGTGCATGCCGTTTTTGATACTGAGCCAACAGATGCCGGACATATTTCCAGTTTTGAGCTGGTTAGGCTCTTCTATTGGGACAAATTTAGGAGCACTCTAAAAGACCCATGTGGTTTGTGTAGGGATACTGCAGATGCTGATGTGCTGAAAGAAACATTCCTTTCTCTCTTTGTTTGGTGGTACACTGGTCAGCATCTGTATCACTGTCTACACTATATATCCAAAAGCTTTCAGACACCTGTTCATTCAAGGGTTCCTCTGAAATCAGGGGTAGTGTTATGGAGACTGTTCCCTTGTTTGCTGCAGTAACAACCTCTACCCTTCTGGAAAGGTTAGATGTTGGAACATTAATGTAATGATCTGATCCCATTAAGGCACATGAGGAGACACAGGAGTCATATACGGATGCTGTGTAATTAGTTTTGGAAATCATTCCAAAGATACTAGAAGAAGCTCCATCACTTAAGAGAATGCAGTTTTGCTGTTCCACAGTTCACTGCTGGGGATCTTAATACCCCTCTACCCAACACTTGATGTCAAGAATGGTGACCTTATGCTTGTGTGTGTCTCATTGTATTAGCATTTCTAAGGAGATTATTCTAGCAGTGTGAAGACAATTGAACACCTGGCTCAGCAGAACACAGTCGAACACCTTATAGAAGGTCTGTCTGTATGTTTTCAGACAGTAGTGTACTTTGCATACATAATATCTATGCTTTGGTCTATGGACATTAAGGCGATTTATGAGTGTACAAAATATGAGATTAAGCATCATCCGTCAGCGCTTTCCATTAAACGTTTTAATATTCCAGTATGTTGACTTACACCCTTACACATACCCCTTATAGACCCCACATAACTGGGAGGTGGGGGAGTGGAGAGAGTGAGAGAGATCACAGCAGCAGATTAGTGTGGGCAATGAGGTGAAGTGGGGAGCTTAGGAAGTCTGACCCATATTCCCATTTAATCTGAGTTATATATGCTTTACAGTGCTTTGCCATCAGCCTGTCAACACACTCCTCTGTCTCGGGCTTTCCAAGGTATTTTCTGGCTCACTTGCAATCCTCCTGAGGAACAGAGATTAGGCACATAAATGATAAGAAGAACTAGAGAGAAATAAATGGCCTAAAAAGGGAAAAGAGACAGAAAAAGAAGTATAGAAATAAAGAAAAGCATGAAAATGTAACAGGCAGGTGGGTAGTATGGCTGCGTCATATATTGTGGTTATATTGCTGCAGGTTTCAAGACACTGTGCAGTAGATTGAACATGTAGGCGAAACCTTGATGTGACATGATTAAGGATTAGCTTTAAAGATTAAGTGAACCAGAATTATTTATGTTGAATCAAATATTAACATGTTAACTCCCAAAGAACTGATTGGTCAGGACACTCATGAGACACGAGAAAACTTTAACGTGTAGGTTAGTGGCTAATTAATGTTGCAGAATTGCCTGAACAGTATTGTGAAAGCAGGGTGGGATAGCTGTTAATGAACTGTGTGTCGTTCAACTCAAGTTATTAGATCTCTTACATCACAGTGTCTCGGTTCTAGCGAAACACAAGCATGTGTACACTTCTGGAATTACTAACCCTAGATGTAGCTAATGTACCCCAATATAAAGGGAAAGTAAGAGTTAAATACATATTTATTTTTACAACTTCAGGATATCAGGTCATTCAGTGGCATATGTATTACTATATTTAGGATTTGCACAGACTAGTTGACTGCTCAGTGATGATGCTTGATTGACTAGTCACTGATTGCTGATTATGACACTAACACTGTGGATGCCTCAGAGAAGACAACAGGTGAAGAGTCTGGTGACTTCGTAGTTTATATCTTCCGTGCGCTGCAGAGCTCATTGCAAAGAACATGTCGTCCTATATAGTTTGGCTTTGTTCTGACATTTCTCAGTGCTTCAGATATCAGATATTGAACGTTGGTTACTCTTGGTTTCCTGAAGACTGCAATAAAAACGATGATTTTACCAAATTATGTCGAGGCTAGCAATGTGACCCAGGACTCTTTATAAAGAGTCAACTAACCTTTTGCTTCATCACAACTTTTTGAAAGTTACTAAAGTTTAAAGTTGCTTGTTGCAAAACATTCTCTTCTCCTTCATTTTCCCTTTCATTTAGAACAAAGGAATAGCTCTGATTAATAACACTTTATGAAGGCAGAACTATTTTTTATAGGTTAACCCTGTTTTTCTATGCTTTTGTTTTTTTTAAATCAGGACATTCATGCTTGAAGACTAGTGGTACATCAACATTTTGGCTATTAAACTGTTTAAAAATGGTCAAAATGGCACTTTTTATTGTTGTCTAAAGTATGAAAAAGGCTGGAGACTATTAAATAAGTTGCTGTGTGATGCCTTGCTATGATTATATTAACATTGGGGCACTACACAAAAATGAACTCTGTGCATACAGCAGTCCTTTCCGTGTTTTCCTTCATGCCATCTCCCCTGAAGCTTATATGTAAGAAGAAGAGTCTATCCCTTACTCAACTGTTCCTCGGGCTCTCACTGATATTATTTAGATGCCAACCAGACACTTCAGTACTCAGACGCTAAATTTGTTTCCTTCTCTCTGATCTGGCACCTCGGGAGAGCAATTTTTTGAAAGCCATGAAAAGCACAAGCTCAGAGAATACTGCTCTGGTAGAAACCTTTTACTGAAAAGGCCTTTCTCTCCCTCTCTCTCTCTCTCTTCCTCTCTCTCTCTCTCTGGTGAAATCGACAGGACAGGTGACATGAAAGCGGGGTGTTATGGAGTTGCTCACTGCCTCCTGGTAAAGGGTGTATGTGTAGTGTTATAGGCTGCTGTCTGGGTGCTTTGAGGCAGCAATGAAACCTGTGACTTGGTGGACAGGCTCTGAGGTTTGTGGAGGGTGTGTGTGTGTGTGTGTGTGGGGGGGGTTATCTTTGGAAATAAAACGATTGGTAATAAATTAATTTAATAAAATGAATGAGATATAAAAAGAATGTATTTTATTTTCCTGGTTTGATGCCTCAGACTATTCGTAGTTGTGTGCTGTATGTTGCTTTGATAAAAACTGGGATTGTAGCTTTCTCACATTTACATAGTTTTAAAATGATACAAGCTGAGAATAGAAGCTGCTGTAACCAGACATTAGTGTGAGGTTCTGGATGTGGGTAGGTTTACTAACAGATGCGTTAGTGCTTAGATGCAATGATGAATGAGTAATTGCACTATATTTGCTAAATTTCAGTTGTAAAAATGTAAACAAAGTTGTTCGAAGGCGGTGATGTGAAATGGTTCATTGTAGAGAGACTTTACAGTGATAGTGAAAGGAAAACCGGTGTAATGGTGTCCGTACCTCAGTTATAGCCATTTTGTTTGCTATCTAACACATGTTCTATGTTTTTGTACGTAATGTAGACAATCAAGTGGTGAATCTGAAAAAATATTTTTGTTCTGGGACTGTTTTCCCTATAACTTCCTGTAATGCAGCTTTTAGAGGCATTCAATTCTTCAGAAGTCTGGTTCCACCAATATGAACAGTTGGTCAATTTCTCTAGAACCGAGCATTTTACATTAATTAATTATGCTTAAGTTAAAGGTATGGTAGTATCCCCCCTGTGTAGTTCACATGTCATTAACAGACTACGTAGGTTTTGAAAACAAACATCAATTGACAGAATTTTATTGCATATCGACACCAAGTAGATAACGAAGTAAGTCCCATACTTTGTGGGAAGGAACCTCCACAGATAGAACTTGTTGTTCCACTGCATTCCACAGACGTGAGATCAGGGGATGTTGGAGGCTAGGGCCTCAACACCTCAAACTCATGTTCCTCAAACCATTCCCAAACAATGTGTTGCAGTGTGGAGGAGCACACTCCCCTGCTGAAAGGGGCCACTATCATTGAGGCACACATTTGCCATGAATGGGTGTACTTGGTTCTCAACAATGTTTAGATAAGTAGCATGGATTGGATGAATGCATGGACCCCCGGTTTTCCAGCAGTACATTGACCAGAGCATCACACTCCATCCACTTGCTGTCCTGCTTCCCACGGTGCATCCTGGTGGCCTCACTTCCTCAGGTAAATGGTGCACACGTACCCAGCCCTCATGTAGTGTAAAATAAAATGGGACATATCCGACGAGACAAGACCTTCCGTTGCTTTCATTGCTCAAAGACTTTGTCCCTAAGCACTGAAATGTTTCACATCCTCTATATTAATCCAAACCAGAACTAACTTTGTTTCTGACCGCCCTCCTATCCTGCCAAATACTGTTAGAGGACTGACCACCAGGACCTTCTCGTTACCTGGCACCAAGCAGTTCTCCTTTTCATTTGTGCCATCTGCTTTTACCATTCAGACTCTCTTAGTTCTACTTTAAGCTTAATAGTTGAGTTTATTTAGTTTAATAAACTGTAAATACTGTTTGACCAGAGGAGGATGGGTCTCCCCTTGTGAGTCTTGGTTCCTCCAAAGGTTTCTCCCTCCTGAGGGAGTTTTTCCTTGCCACTGTCGCCTCTGGCTTGCTCACAGGGGGGGATGCATGTTGTGACTTCATGTTTTCAAACTTCTGTAAAGCTGCTTTGTGACAACATCATTGTAAAAAGCGTCATATAATAAACTTGACTTGACATGGTAGGTGGACACAGATGTTCTGGCTGGACTGCAGCTACACAGCCCCATGTGCTGCAGGCTGCGATGCACTGTGTTGTGAAACATTCCTCCTGTAAACATCATTAAAAATTTCTTGCCATATGCCACAGTAGCACGTCTCTCGGTTCAGAGTAGTTTGGATAGCCTTCGTTGCACTCTGGGGGCCCAACACCCTTGCGCAGATTTGCAGTTTGTTTTAACACTTTCAGCAATGAAACACCACCGCTCAGGTCTTCATGCCTGCCCGCACTCCCACCACCCCCCCTCCCCACACTCCCACCACCCCCCCTCCCCAACTGTTTCCTTACGGCTTGGTGTGTCACAGACCTTGACCAGTTAGAAGATGGCCAAGGTGTAACAATGTTTTTTCTTAATCTGTGAGTAGTCATGCTTTGGCTCATTGGTATATATGCAGGTATTAAACAATGCTTACCTGCATATCATCTTCTTCTTCTATTCCCTTCTACAGGGGTTGTCACAGCGAGTCAACTTGCATACTAGATTAGTGTTTTACGTCAGATGCCCTTCCTGACACAACCCTCGCCACGCACCCGGGCTTGGGACAACACACACTTATGCGCACATAGACACCTACGGCCAATTTAGAGTGACCAATTAGCCTTACACGATTGTGGGAGGAAACCAGAGCACCCAGAGGAAACCGACTCAGAACATTGAGAACAACTCCACACAGAACGGCCCAGACCGGCTTACCTGCATATAATGAGTGAAAAAGACTAATTGTTATTTGTATAGCAATTAATTAATTGTGACAAGCATTAGGGCTGGCTATCGGCAGTGATTTCCCGGATCGATTCAATCCCGATTCACAGGGTCCCAATTCAGTTTCCTATTCGGTTTCTCATTCGATTCAGTTCAATATCGATTCATTTAGGGATATTTCAGTTACCATAATATGTTTTGTTTGAATATGAAAAGAGATTTTCAGAGAACTAATGTAGTAAATGTACAAGGAACACTCAACCTACCATTACTAAAAACATTAGTGTTTATATGTATATATTTACCGTATTTGGCCACACCCACGGCGGTTTCTTCAGCCTTTGTGTTTGAACTTCCGCTCTGCTTACCAAAATGAATACAGTTACATGTGAGGAGACCAGAGAGACAATAAGAATTTCGAATGGGACAACAATGTCTCATCCAAGGTTAATAACTCAGTGGGTGGATTATATAAAAAGGTGGCCTAAGGCTACCTATGACGACGATTTTAATTATTTTGTACTCTCAGAAGGTGTAGACGGTTCGGCAATGAAAAACTATACAAGTACTGAAGCGCATCAGTACCTGCACAGTGGGAAGGTCGGCCGTGTACTCCTACATAAAGGTAAAGATCGATCTCGGGTTTATACGAATCAATATCGGATTATTCAAATGAAGATCGATTTAAATCGAAAAATAGATTTTTTTAACACACCCCTAACAAGCATGCATAGCGAACATCTATTTTTAACATGATCTGGCAGTACTGGTTTGCTAGTGCGCTTTATGTATTCCAGTGTGTTTGCAAATCTCCCAATCCGAAACATGATACACAGCGTGTACTGTGAAAATGCCTTCAAGCGTGGTAATACATTTTTACCATGCCATGCATCCCTACGATGTGGACGCTTGCTTTTAGCATGCACAGCACCAGGAAAACTGGACTTTGAGTGGAATGTTGAGTTCTTGATTCCATCAAGCTTAAAGGCCACACCAACTAAATCCTTAAATACAAGCCACGTGGGCTGTGTGTTAGTGTGTGTGTGCTGCCCTTGACTGTGGGTAAGAGTTTTTTTTAGAAGAACGCAGCGCTCTGTCAGTATACAGAGTCTTTATGAGTCCCGCACATTGTCATTGACTGACTTTTCCACGACTTTGTCGTGTGGCAGGGCTAATGAATGATTCCCCCAGTGATGGCTCCATTGGCACAGCCGCATCAAGCATTGTGCCAAAAGAGCCTCAAGCTCCTGTAAAAAAAAAAAAAAAAACAACCTCCCAGATGAATGGCTGGTTTGTGCGCCTGGCAATACATTCAGATTTGTACATCATAAAGCTCGTGTTACATGAATGGCCTTCAGTGTGGTTGAGGCTAACGGGATTGAAATATCTGTGGGCTGAGATGCAAATTCTCCAGATTGCTGCGAGGAGAGCGCAAACACGGCATGAGGAGGAGTCCATCACGCCCCACATCTAATACCGTTTACCGCCGATTAATTGTTTAGCAACTTCCGAATCCACGCAACTGAAAGAGAATTCCCAAATGCTGCATAATTCATCCGTCCTTGTGTGTTGCGGAATGGCGGTGGGAGTGTGTACTTCAAAATAAGGTGTTAATAATTCATGGCCATTCTCTGGCAGGAGGCTCCGCGACGCCTTCCTTCGGCCGCTGCATATTTACATATTAATAAGCTGATGAATATTTAATGAGACGGAAGGCAGATCATTAGCGAGGGTCGATGTCAGTTCACAAATCAGAGGGAGTGGGTCGCGTTTGCTTTTAATGAGGTTAAAAGCACATTTAGGGGCTCATCCCAGCTCAGTTTGCTTACAGTAACAAGGACGCTGGATTTTATTTAGGAAAAAAGTGCATGTGTGGCTTTGGCTTTAGGGCCTGACTGACATGCGGGTTTGTCACTGGCAGTGTTGTTGGAGCTAAAATGGCCAATAACAGATCATATTGATCAGTCTTATTTTACATGGCAGGCTACTGTGGTTTGGTAAAGCCATTGTTTATGTACTGATATGATTATTTTTCTCACTTTCCTCAAAAAAAGTAAAAACTCAAAAATGTAAAAGATGTAAAAAATGTAAAACATATATATATATATATATATATATATATATATATTATATGTTATATGCAATATAGATTTATGTAATGGTGCATAGAAGAGAATGCGTAAGTCAGAACAGATTCACAAGTCAGTATAGTTTTTTCCCCTTTAAAACAGACTAGTGAAAGTCTTCTAGCTCCAGTTTGTCATTTGTCATTTACGTGTGACTGACCATATTTACACTAGGGATGGGCGATATGGCCCTACAATAATATCACAATATTTCATGGTATTTTTGCGATAACGAGACTCTTGGCAATATGACAAACATTGAATTAAAAAAAAATCAAGAATTCACTACTGCAACAAAATGAAAATAACATTTTGATATTGCATATGATATAATATGGCACACCCCTAACTGAGATATTAAAAAAATACAAGAATTTTCATCAGATTGTAACAGAATCAATGATCCAGAATGTCACTATACTAAAAAATGCTCTCCAAATATCTCCATATATCCAGGTCTGAAGTATATATGGCACGATATTTCAGGGTATAATATCGTTCACGATATTCAAAAATGTTGGCGATATTATTGTGTATGATACAATATGGCACATCTCTAATTTACACCTGGTCATTTTGTGCAGCATGAGTTGTGAACACCCCTTCATCCCTCCAAAACACTTTTGACAACCATAACCCCTCCCAGTACAACCCAAACCCCCTTCTCATGCAGTATATCACTGGGTACAGGGAAGATGTCATGGAGGACATGCACGACTGGGAACTGGATGGAACTAAATAATACCAATATGAACAGATGCTGCTGTGCAAAACTTAAAGCCTACAAAGCAATTAGATTTCAGTCTGACTTGCTGGAGTTGCCTTTGGCTACCAAGTTTAAACATATGTGGCTAAAATCCAGATACAATCCAGATACTAGTCACAGGAAGTTACCAGATGTAAACTGGGTCTCTGTCATGTGCCAGTCAGACGTATTGCTTATAGACATTTTAACACAGTAACCCACTG
Organism: Megaleporinus macrocephalus; assembly: GCA_021613375.1. Classification (NCBI taxonomy): domain Eukaryota; kingdom Metazoa; phylum Chordata; class Actinopteri; order Characiformes; family Anostomidae; genus Megaleporinus; species Megaleporinus macrocephalus. The sequence goes on from CM038702.1 coordinate 16,179,392, forward strand.
TTGACTATGAGAGCAACAAACACACCATTAAATATTGGTTAAATCTAGACATCTATCCAGTGCCTAAACATTTAAGAAATTACCTGCTAATACTCATATAATCACTGTGTATCATTATTTGCTATTAGTAAATGTGTCCCTGTGTAATTACTTACATCACACCAAATTTCCATACTGAGCTGCTAGGTGCGCTTCTCACTGTACATCTGTAAGGTTTTATTTGTATGCTGGATGGCGCAGCAGGAGGGGCTGGAAGTGAGGGGATACACTTGTTGTCTCTGCTTGTCCTGTGGACTGAGAGGCTAAAGCTCATCACTCTGTTCCCTGTAGCGTGCTGTTAAAAGCTTAGACAAACCAACTGTAGCATCAATGCTTCTACATGGCCTTTGCTCTGAGAGGCAACCCTACAGCAGGTCCACAGCTAATCCACATAAACAACATTCTTTTAGTCTCTCTGTGTGTCGCTCTCTCTTTCTCTCCCTCTCCTTGTCTCTCTCTCCTTCTTTCTCCCCATGGAAATAAAGAAAGTGGAAGGCGTAATGCCCTGCTGAGTTTTAAACACACTCTGTGCCTCCGCTTCGGACACCTACGTCTCACTCATTTATTGACTGTACAGGGTATATGAGAGTGACTTGTTTACTCTGCAAACGCTTTGGACTTGAAGGTTTATAACATATGCAATGGTGCTGTGTATTAGCAAGAATCTGGCTATACAATACGTATCGTGATACAGCGGTCATGATTCAATATATCCCGATATATTGCGATACTGCAAGCAAAGTGATATATTAAGATTTTTTAAATCCTACCATTAAAACACACCACTATATGAACAGGTTTGTCAATGCTTACAATAGCACTGCGCCCTTGTGCTGCTTGTTAATGTTGGAGTGGAGCTGAAAATGGATCACAACACTGCCAGCTAGTGGTTAGAGGTATAAACACAACACACAATGATTCACTGGAGGATCAGGAATTTGTCTGCCAGGAATTTGTGTATCAATAAAAAAATGTGTTTTTGAGAATCGATACAGTATCAAGAAACATAATGTCACGATATTTGGTCTGGTGCATCTTACAGAGGTGCACCAATCAAGTTTTAAATAGCCGATTCTGGTTTTGTTTACGGCCGTGTACAAACGTTTGAGCAAATATAGTCAAATAAAAAAAATGTTAATTTGTTGATTAAAAATAAGTTAACCCCTACAGAGAGCACCTTACTGCATTCTAATGCCTTTTTACTATTTATTTGTTAAACTCTACATTGGAAAAAGATCAAACATTGAGAAGTCTCTGCATGGCCTGTGCATAAGTACTGGAACATTTGAAATATTATTTCTTTTCCTGAATTGTATAGAGATTGAACACCAATATGACATATGTACGTGTTTCCTGTAGAAGACTTGTTTTCAGATTAGAAAATAAGCAAAGCATGTAAAACTGACCTAAGATGTTCAATCTTTTGTCTATAGTTGTACTTTATAGCTGAATTGGCAGATGACTTGCAGGCAGTTTGTAGTAGCTAATGTTTTGTGTTTTAAAATACCCAAAGCTCACACTTTGAGATCTTAGCGAACATATTAAACTCACTATGACTAGTATTTATGTTAGCTGACATAGGTGCAACATTGTGGGGTCTGTAGGAAGCCAAGAGGACTTATTATGCATTGCTAATTTTCCCCCAAAGACTGTATTTTTCTCATGCTGTGCATTCGCCCTCTATCTGAGACACTCTGGTAGAGATCTTGGGTGTGTCTGAAATGGTCCACACGTTAACTCGTTCCCTGTTCACTCCATAGACTGTTCTTTGTAGAACACTATATAGGGGAGCAGTGAGTGAGACAATAGAGAGTAAATAGGGTGTGATTTCAGACACGCCCATAGTGTCTTTAAGCCCCGCCTCCCAGTGAGCCAAGTGTGTTCTGAATGGTCAACAACCAGAGCGGCATCCTGCTACAAATTCCTTCCCCTCTGCTGTGGCTGTTCCTACACTGGTGTTGGTTCTGCTGTCTCAGTTTGGGCCAGAGTCTGATACTGAAAGTCAGGTAGAACAAGCTGGTAGATCTGATTTACCTTCTCAGGCTAGACTGGAGCAGAAAGGTATACCTGTAACTTTTAACTCTTGGTGCATTGTGTGAGAGTGCGCCACACTGGTCGGTAAGCGGGATAGTGTTACAAGATGATGTCACCTTTTAACAGAGGGAAGGGTTGGAATGATAACAAGGTGTTTCAGGCAGCTGAGAAAAGTGTTTCTATGGAAGAGACTTTGGTGGTCTCTCTTAGTTGATGGATGGAGCAGAGGGTTGTGCAGCAGCAGATGGGCTGAAGCCAGTGCACCTGTGTGATATATACTTCTGCTGAAGCAGCAAATGAGTGCAGCTTCAAGCTACCCTGTGTATAAAGAACCAGAAATGCAGCAGAGGTAAGGAGTGCACTAGTCTGAGTGAGCTTAGTGGAGTGAATGTTCTCCTGACAGTAAGACCTGCCTTCACTGGAGTGAACTGAGAGGTCAACACAAGAATTAAACTTGTAACAGCACAGTTATGTTTCTGTCCTTCACTTTTTCAGCACCTGCTTGTGTCTTTGACGTTTGTGTGTCTGTGAAAGTAATGAAGTAGCACAGAGAGTCAGTGGGTGAGCAAGAGGGGCCTCATTCTTCTCTCACTTCGTTTCACTACAGGAAGCCTGTGAGGCAGGACAGATGTAGATCTGGACAGAGGACTTTCAGTTTCACACTTAGACACATCCTTTTATCTCTCTCTCTCTCTCTCTCTCTCTCTCTTTCTTTCTATCTCTCTACTCCTTTTTTCTAATTATCATGCTTTCTCTTTTTCTCTAACTAACTCTCTCCCCTATTGGTCTCTTTGTCACTTTCCCACACTCTCTGTTTTCCTCTTTCTCAGCCTTTCTCTCTCTCTTTCTCTCTCTTACTCTCTCTTCCTCCCTTTCTCTGTCTGTGTGACTCTGTCTTTCTTTTCTGTTGTTATCTTTCTTTCTGTGGGACTCTGTCTCACTCTCTCTCCTCTATCTGTCTCTTTATCTTTTTCTCACAATCTCTGTCTGCCTCTTTCTCTGTCTCTCTGCCTCTCTCTTATTCTCCTTCTTTCTTTTCTTGCTCTCTCTGTGTCTCCCTCTCTCTCTTTCTTTCTCTGTCTTTTTCTGTCACATGCCTGTCTGTCTGTCTCCCTTTCTCCCATGTTCTCTCTATTTGTCTGCTTCTCTCTCTCTCTCTCTCTCTCTCTCTCTCTCTCTCTCTACTTGCCTCTTTTTGTTTGTCTTTTTCCCTTTTTCTCATTATCTTGCTTTCTCTGTCTAACTCTCTCCATCTCTCCTCTATTGGTCTCTTTCCACATTCTCTGTTTTCCTTATTCTCAGCCTCTCTTTCTCTCTCATTCTCACTCTCTCTCCTTTCCTTTCTTTCCTTTCTTTCTCTGTCTTTCTTTTTTTCTTGTTATCTTTCTTTTTTTCTCTGTCTGTGGGACTCTGTCTCACTCTCTCCTCTATCTGTCTTTTTGTTTTTCTAACACTCTCTGTGTCTGCCTCTTTCTCTGTCTCTTGCCACCCTCCTTTTTGTCTCTTTTTCTCTCTTTTCTTGCTCTCTCTCTCTCTCTCTCTGTCTCTCTCTCTCTTTGTCTATCTGTCTTTTTCTGCCACATGTCTATCTGTCTGTCTCCCTTTCTCCCATGTTCTCTCTATTTGTCAGCTTTTCTCTCTCTCTCTCTCTCTCTCTCTCTCTCTCTCTCTCTCTCTCTCTCTCAGTGGGTCAGTTCTGTTGAAGAATAATAGGCCAGTGGCTACTAGTAAACACGTCACGTTGGATCAGTTCTGGCCGAGCGCTGGTCCAGCGGTGACAGGCAGCAGGTTCATGCTCAGTCAGATGGAAGTGAAGGTCCTGTCTGTGTGACAACCACAGTAGTGAACTAATGAGGCCACACTGACTACTGTTGAGGGCCTTTTAGCTGAGCGTGTGTGCTTGTGTGTACTCTTCTGCCCGTGTGGTTTTCTCGCTGTGTTTGGTGTATAAAACGCATGAGAACATTTTAGCAACACACGGTATGTAGAACCACATTTTACTGTCAAAATACTGTCACGAAACGAAACATCCTTTTAATAAAGCAGGCACATGCGTCGTGAGATATCATTAAAAACACACACCCTTAAATCCAGTGCTTTGCTTTTTTCAATGTGTTCCTCCTTTCCTGGTGTATTTTCCTGGGCTATATCTCCCACTTCTTCTCACTCACTGACTTTTGTCCTTCTATATGTTCGCTGCATACCCTTATATCTTTCCTCACTTCCCTTGGGGGAAAAAAAAAAAGCCCCTATTGTGAGAGCACCTTTCATGCCGACCCTGTTAGCAGGCAGACAGCAGCTGGGATATGGATTACCAGGAAGGAATTGAGCCCTGTCAAAATATGAACTTCCAGCTGAATAATTTAGCATGCGGCTGCTGTAAATGAGCTTATATAATTAATGCATTGGACCTACTTTATTTTGGCTCCCGAAAATTTCTAAGTGAAATCGCAGGGATTTCCTGTGTACTTCGGTATGAGCTCAAGCCGCGAGTGCCTAATCCGTGTTATAAATCTGTTTTACTGATACACGATTATTTCCTGTTCTGTTCTATTTGTACAGCGTTTTTTATGGGCTGTTGTTTTAGTTTTATTCCTCCAATTTAGTCCTCACACTCAGAACTACCGCTATTGCAACACCACTGGACAGCTCAACACACTTGGAGGAGAACACTAACTGCTGTTTGGTTACATTAGCTAACAGTTGCTTGTGTTCCCCCCGCCACTCTGAAAGAGAGGCTGATCATAATTTCTCTGAATTATGGCCAGGCCTGGCTACAACATCAGGAATCGCTTGTGATCTCTTTAAAACATTAGATGATTAGACCAGGATCTTGAATGAACTAGTTTTACAGTTTTTGCAAATACCAGTAGTCTAGCAAGAGATCTGAAGTATCAGCTGTAGTGTTTAGTTCACCAGTAGGACTTAGATTGTAGACTGTATCTTTACATTTGATAACATAAAAGTCTGTACTAGGGCTGCAGCTATCGATTATTTTAGTAATCGAGTATTCTATCCATTGTTCCATCGATTCATCTATATTTTTAATTAATAATATATTTAATATATATTTTTTAAATGAAGGACAAAAGTAAAAATATAAGATAAAATTAGAGCGTTTCTTAACTTTTTATTGCTTAAATTGCATATAGTACAGTTTAAAGAAAACATTTTAATGTTAACTTTTGTAAATGTATAGTATGATATATAGGTCTAGTAATAAATTTCAATAAGACTACTGTACACTCAGTTACTATACTGAAGCTTGTCCTACACTTACTGAACTGAATATTCTCGCTGTATTGGATTTGGTGCATTTTAAAATTGCTACAAACACCACCGGATATTTAGTTTGTGTACTTTATGCATCACTGTGAGGGAAAAGGGTGTGTAAGGAGTGTGTGTTTGTAACAATGAACAAAATGATAATGCGAACGAAGCTTAGGCTTTTATTTTATTTGTTTATGTTCTTAAGCAAAGCTTAGATCATTTACTGACATAACTCGCTATCTGATTAACTTTCTTAACTAGTCGTTACATATACCCATAACCAATATACATGCTTTACTAGCCTTCATCTCTGGTTGCTATGTGTCGCTCCGCTCTGTGGGCTGGACATGTAGACTGACTGTTTCTGCTCAGATGCTCAGTTGCTTGCTTTCTGATATTAGCTTCTTATTTGAATTCCCTGTTCCACCTTAACTGGTATAGAAGTTACATTCTGGCGCCTCTAACTGCTGTGTCGTATAAGGTGGAAAGGCGGAATTTACATAAGAAGATAACTTTAGCCACGTCCTTCTTCAGGTTTACGCTCAGTAACGGCTCCCTTTAACAGTAGTTAAATCCTTTAACAGGTTTAACAGGAGACTTTAGACACTGTGTATGGTTTTCTCTGACCTGTCTCTTCTGTTCTCCTCTCCTTATTCTCTCTCTCTTTCTCTATTTTGCAACCCGCGCCATCTAATCACGTCGTCTTCGTGTCACCTGGTAACAGTGGAAGCACGCGCTGTACAACAGTAAAAGTCATCCGTGCGAAACTGTATGTGGTTGTATGGACTAAACAAATCTTTGAGGCAAAGAATTTGCTTTGATTTTTTTTGTAATCGAGTGACGGTGTGAGAACGCTTCTTTATGTTCCAGTACCTGATTATTGTTTTTTTTTTTATTTAATGATATTTAAAATTAAGTTGAACATCTAAAAGTAGGTTATCTACACAAACACTGCTACTCCACAGGAAGATATACACTGCTAGCAACATCATGTCAAACAGTGTGTATGAGATTTTTCAGCATTTGCTATGAGATTGGATTAGATCCATCCATTTTTGCTGATGGCGACTCCATCTGTAGGTTTGCTGTCCCTTTTCTTCTTTCACGTGGAATGAAAGGTGTAGCTTGGCGGGCCGAACTGTGCTGACCTGAAGTATAAGCAAGTAAACAAGGACAGGGCAGAGAGAGAGAAAGAAAGAGAGGGGGACTAAGACATCGTACAGATTTCTGAAGTTAAAGTTGACGGACGTATGTGGTTTGATTTGTGGGATTCGCTGTGTCCTGGGGCTGCGACACACCAATAAGACTTTATTTATTCAGAGGGTGAAAAAAGGCAAGTCTTTCTCGTCAGGAGAGCAGTTACATCAGTCTGACCTGTGTGTGTGTATACGTGTGTGTGTGTGTGAGAGAGAGAGAAAGAGAAAGAGAGAGAGAGAGAGAGAGAGAGAGAGAGAGTGCATTTTGGTGTATGATTGGGTTCCATTTCAGCGAAGTCCGTTTAGAAGATGAGCTAAAATTAAAATTCACTCATGCGAGCCTCCTTCAGAGCAGATTTTCCGACTGAATTGAAGTCTCTTTCTGTCGTCTCTGAGCTGAAGTCTCTTCTCAATTTTTCAATTTACCCTCCCCTGAAAACACATGCCGTCTGAAACAGAACTGCCTGCAAATGTGATCTCCACTTTGTTTCCTACAACTGCTGTTGATTCCCAAATCCACATCACACTGAAGCTGAAATGCTCCCAATTAGGTCACGCCCGTAGTGCAGGTATGGCAGATTGGGCTGTGCCCCACAAAAGAGGGCTGCGCTCCAAAAAACTGTCGCCTCATAGTAATTTGCGGCAGGTACAGTAACCCGATTAAACGCTCTGGGCCTACAATCCCCTCCGAGTGAGACGGACCAAGCTGTGCCATCCGTAGCCTTTACACACTGTCTGGACAAAAGCTGCTGAATACTTTCAACTCTTTACTCACTTTATTTCTTTCTCCCTCTCTCCCCCTCTCTCTCTCTCTCTCCATCTCTTCTCCCCTCTCTTTCTCCTTCTCTCTCTCTCCCCCGTCTCCCCCCCTCTCTCCCTCTCCCTCTCTTTCTCTATCTCTCTCCCTCTCTCTCTCCCCCCCTCTCCCCCCCCCTCTCTCTCTCTCTCTCTCTCTCTCTCCCTCCCTATCTCTCTCTCTCTTTCCCTCTTTCCCTCTCTCCCTCCCTCTTTCTCGCTCTCCCTCTCTTTCTCTATCTCTCTCTCCTTCTTTCTCTCTCTCCCTCTTCCCCTCCCCCCTCTCTCTCCCCATCTCTCTCTTCCTCCCTCTTTCTCTCTCTCTCCCCCTCTCTCTCTCTCTCTTTTTCTTTCCTTCTCTCTCTCCCCCTCTTTCTCTCTCTCTCCCTATCTCTATCTCCCTCTTTCTCTCTCTCTCTCTCTCTCTCTCCCTCCCTATCTCTCTCTCTCTATCTCTCTCTCCCTCTTTCTCTCTCTCCCTCTTCCCCTCCCCCTCTCTCTCCCCATCTCTCTCTTCCTCCCTCTTTCTCTCTCTCTCCCCCTCTCTCTCTCTCCTTTTCTCTCTCTCTCTTTTTCTTTCCTTCTCTCTCTCCCCCTCTTTCTCTCTCTCTCCCTATCTCTATCTCCCTCTTTCTCTCTCTCCCTCCCTCTTTCTCTTTCTCTCTCCCTATGTCTCCCCCTCTCTCTCTTTCCCTCTCTCCCTCCATCTTTCTATCTCTCCTTCTCTCTCTCTCCCTGTTTCTCTCTCCCCCTCCTTTTCTCTCTCTTTCCCTCTCTATCTCTCTCCCTCTTTCTCTCTGTCCTTCTCTCTCTCTCCATGTCTCTCTCTTCCCCTCTTGGTCTCTCTCCCCCCTCTCTCCCCATCTGTCTCTCCCTCCCTCTTTCTCTCTCTCCCTCTCCCCCCTTTCTCTTGCCACCTTTCTCTCTCTCTCCCTCCCTATCTCTCCTCTCTCTCCCTCTGTCTCTCTCTCTCCCCCTCTCTCTCCATCCCTCTCCTCCCTCTCTTGCTCTCTCTCTTTCTCTCTCTCTCTCTCTCGCTTTTGCCCTGTACTTTTGTGTATGGCTCCTTTTCAGTGTAATTTTGGGAGAAGATAAGCAGAAGGAGGTGAAGAAGATGCCACAGGAATTATGGGTTCATTAACTGTATTACAGCAAACACTGTCTATTTGGAAAATATCACGTTATTGAATTTGATCAGTGCCATTCAGCTCTACTCTCATTAAGCTCTCACATCCTTCCGTCTGTTAGGAGAAGAGCTAATTGAGTGAGACCTTTCTCACCTTCTTCAGAGTGCCATGTTTACTCTCACCCTCCTCACATATATCTCTCAGTCTAGTGCATATGGAAATTAGAACACACACTTCTGAACTTTCCCTGCACCTCTCAACGGTGAGCCAGCTCCGACCATGTGAACAGAGAACCCTCAGCAGACAGGACACATTGTGTGTCTCTCCAGCAGGTTTATGGAGTTCATAGCAACCTGGTTTTCTGTAGGAATGAGCGGGATGATTTATGAGCTGTTTGTTCATTCTCCCTGTGTGTGTTTTTGCTTTGCAGTGTTGGCCAGTTTTCGGGGGACGGTGCAGAACGGCCTGCCTCTGGAGATCGGCGACACGGTGCAGATCCTGGAGAAATATGAAGGTAAAGCAGCGCTGGCGCTTCGGCTACGTCAGAGGGACCATGCTGGAGGTCTGAGGGAGGGGCTGAATGATGAACAAGATGTAATGTGTTTATATAGCTGTATATTGTGACCTACTGTATGCCTGTGGGGTCCAGAGAGAACATGGAAATGAGCAAACTAGGCTTAAAACTGAGAAAGGTTATAAAAAAAATAACATGAAAAATATGTTCGAGAGCTTGCACTATTTCTAGATCACTATTTAATTTGAGGCAAACTTGTGGCATTGGGACATTGGTCTACTCATTGACTCAAACTGGCAGTGAACGCTGTCATTAAAGGTAAAGGGGCATCACACAGTACCAAATAGAGAAGAAACTTAAGAAGTCCTGTAAATATTTAAACAATGCTTCTGATAATATAATTTCTAATTAAAACTGTATTAAGATAGAAAGAAATGCAAAATCACTTTCACTAGTGGTGTCAGACTGGACCCGTTATTAAAAACATATTGATAAACTCATGGATTGGTCATTATATAAGAAAGTTCCATTATTTTTGGCACACTTGCTTTCCTTTTTTTAAAAAATTTGCAGAAATATTTTTTCTCAGCTTTAAAATTTAGTCTTAGAAATGATGTACAGTTCCTATGTTTACATGAACAACAGTGTTTTGTTATTAGACATTAGTGTAACTGAGTTATGGACATGTACAGTTCTCCATGCAAATAGCGTCTGGACTATTCAATATAAATGTACACTATATGGCCAAAGGTATGTGGACACCTTCTCAGTTCAGCTGTGGCCAGCCACACCCATTTCAATTAGTTGTATCAAATCAGGTACATAGCCATATAGTCTACATAGTCAAACACAGGCAGTGAAATAGGTCATACTAAAGAGCTCAGTGACGTTAAACCTGAGACAGACATAGTATGCCACCAATAAAAAATTCATGCCCCGCTAGATCTGCCTTGGCCAACCGTAAGTACTATTATTTGTGTTGTCCAGCATAAGCTGCTACCCCCAGCATGGAACCTTTTCTATGCAAATCTGTTAATTATTTCTAGTATTGATGGTGTTTCCCTTTCTTGCCTCAGTCTGTTGCTCTTGCATGTGTACCCGCACACACTGAGCAGACTTCAGATGTAGTGTGTGACCCAAGTTCGACTCAGACGTTCCTCACGTTTCCTGTTTCCACTCTTTGAAGGCGCACTCCTCCATGCTCTGGGTGCGCACACGTCTAGATTTCCTGTTTTCGAGTGATAGAAAGCTGCCTGTTGGTTGGAGCTCAACCACCATGACAAGGAGAGGAAACATCGCTCAGTAGATGTGGCGATTTGATATAAGCTACAATAGGGGATTACCAGGCTTGTCACATCTTCTTCACACATCCTTGTTCATTGTAGTATGAGTGTTTCATTCCAGTGTATTGTAATTCTGTGATTTATTAAGCAGAGATGTGTTGGGTACTGTCAAAAACAGCTTCATGCCAGGATTGAGTGCATTGCATATGTTTTGTGTGTATTGTATGTTTGTATGTATGTATATAATTATGTATGGTGCAGTGTTCTTTCGAGTTGATGGTTTTATAATCTCAGTGAGTCTAAAGACTTGGGATTTGATCATTACTAATGTAACTAAAGTCAGATTAAAAAAAAAAAGAAAACAGTATTTTAGATGAGGAACAAAACTCAGCACCTCTGTCTAATCAGGATGGTGCAGGGTTTTTCACTGCCTGCTGATCGTCAGGGGTGTGGCCTTGCAGGCTTGTTTAAAGGTGCCATAGAACAAATGTATTCAGTGTTGGAAAGTTCTCTGATGTCTACATGTGACTGTGATTTGGGTCTAGAATTAAAGGAGCAGTTCTCCCTTTTTTGTTGCCATCATGAATAATTTGGTGAGCTCTTTTCTGATTGGCTGGTTTGCAGTGAGACACCACAATGATCACACAGAGGAAGCATGTCTGATTAGACACAGACAGGAAAATAAGATAAACCTCAGTGTAAATAAGCTAAGTTGTTATACTAAATAGCTGAGGAACTTGCTGGTTACCTGCACAGAAATTGTTACTCACTGTGAAACCTTCAGCCATCAAAGAGTGGATACAATCTCACAGCATGGCTGCTACTTACAGGTTACTGTTAGGGATGGAAGGATCGATCGGCTATGTATCGGTATCAGACGATTTTTAATAAAAATATATGATCGGTGATCTGCCGATATGTCTCCAGTTTAGCCGATCGATGGCCTTAAACAAATGAGCCTAATTTCTGTATTTCCAGAACCCCCTCCGGTCAGCTCCCTGCAATTCCGATCTGAACCACTAGGTGGAAATACACACCCTTTCATTTTCGACAGACTAAAGCATGCGCTGATAGAAAACATGTCCGTCTGGCAGTGTTTACCGTATGTGATGCAGACTCATCCAGGACATTTTTTAAATTAGTAAAATCAGCGTGTCTAGTGGGGAACCAAGACAAAAACATTTTACTCTACTAATCTGATACGACACTGCACGCGGCTGAATACAGTGAGTATCAGCAAACAACAGAGCTAGCACGCACAGCTAACACAAAACAAACAACCCAGAACACCATACAGACCAGATCTGACACCGCGGTACAAACAGTACAGCAGCAGCAATTAAAGATCTACATTTAATGATCTTACGTTTAATGACTGCAGTTTTTACTGCATTTATTTTATTTGCTTTTTTGGTTTTGAATGAAGGGTCTAAATGTAATGATTGCAGTATTGGGGATATTTGTTTGATTTACTTTGTTTATTTACTGTTAATTTTGTTTAAAATATTATGCTGTTTCATGTGAGCTCGTTAAAAATGGTAATAAACCAGTTTAGACCATGTTTCATGACTTGCTTGCGCTAATAACTACATGTAGCTCTGCCATGGCATATAGCCCCGCTCTCTATCGATATCGGCTATCGGCCATCGGCCAATCACGCTGAAAGGTGATCGGCGATTGGAATTGGCCTCAGAAACACTGATCGGCCCATCTCTAGTTACTGTTGGGGTTGTGATGCTAATAAAGGTGGAACTGCTCCTCTATTCAGTCTCTTCAGTGGGAAACACTGAGTGAAGCTGCTCGGTTTTGTTCAAGGTTTGAGAAACTAACCAGAGTGTAAGGTGCAGAGCAAACTAACACCTTGGATTTAATGTTTGGGCAGCAGAGGTTGGAGTGGGATGTTTGGCGAATTTTCCGTTCCCCCATAAAATGGTCCCACATTCTGGTGTCTGGTACAGGCTGTAGCATTTAAGGTGGAACAGCCATGTTTAATGATTCATGTCTGTTGACGGTTCAGTTGCTTGAAAAGGGCAGATTTCTTATATCCACCAGTTTGGTTGCTGTACTATGTAAACTTTGGGGGGCTAAAAGTGAATCAGTCAAGACTGAATTTTGGACTTTACTGCCCTCGTTTATAAATGTGGGATTTGTGTTTAAAGGAGGACAGAGCAGTGGGTGAGGTTCATGGTATAGCATTTCTATGTACTGAACTGTCCTTTTCTGTTCTATGGCACCTTTAAACTCGTTTTTTGGGTTATGTAGGTAAAGTTAAAGCTAATAATTCAAACATTGCTGGCCTTTGCTGAAGTATTGTGCTGTTGCTACGATTGTTTACGATGATAACTGACAAACACTTATCTTTCTTAAATGATTTTAGTTAAACTGGCCAATAAACTACACTGAAAGACTTTTCATTTGCTTGCCCAGCAGCTCAGACAATCAGTAACACAGCAGAGAGCAAGAAAAGCAGCAGTTCTGTCAGCAGGCCGCTCTGCAGAGCCCGGTTTCACTTTTGTGAAATTGTGGAAGTGATCTTTCGTAAAACGGGCATGTTTTTTTTCTCTAAAGCATATACACAGAGATTTTCAAGCAGTGCTGACGTATTAACAGATGGAACAGACAGAGAAGAAGTTTGAAAAACGCTGTCGCTTTAAGATGGCAGACAGACTGCAGACAGTGGTGTGTATGTATGTGTGTGTGTGTGTGTGTGTGTGTGTGTGTGTGTGTGTGTGTGATATACAGTGAGTGTTAACCTCGTGAACTCAGCTCATCACTCACTCACTCAGCTGTCTGTGCACTAAGCGGACTCCAGTCAGTGACTGCCCTGGCATTTAGCAGAGCCACCATTTAACAATGGCCTTTCTGATAAAGAGGGCAGCGCAGGTCAAGCTGGACATTACATACACACCATTTCTCCCAGAGAATGTCAACCAAGAAGAACACTCTGCTTTAAAATCACACTCTTTCAAATAATAAGTGCACACACACACACACTTCACTCTCAGTTGTGCAAATCTCCATACGCCCTTATGGAGCTAGGTCTCGCTCTGTGGCGGTGCTCTTTAGCAGAGTGTGTGCGAGTGGTGAAAGAGAGAAAGCTGATTGCTGAGATGAAAGTAAGAGATGTGAATGTTGTGTCTCTGCAGGCTGGTACAGAGGCTTTGTCCTTAAGAACCCAAATGCCAAGGTAAGCCAGAGAGAGACTCTTTGTCTTTCATACAGGCTGACTGACTGTGTCTGGATGCTATTTCTAGATTTTCAAAGATCTGTCAACACATTCAGCTGTCTATCTCTCTCTTTCTCTCTTTCTCTCCGTCTCCTCCTTTCTGTGTCCCTTCCTACATCTCCTCTGCTGTTTCCCTCTCTCTCTTTTTTAATCTATCTTTCTTTATCTCTCTTTCTTTATAGCCTCTCTCTCTCTCTCTCTTTGTCCCTCACCCTATGTTCCAATCTCTCTGTGCCTCTGTGTATCTTTTGTTTTCTCTTTTCTTCTCTTTCAACATTCTGTTTATCATTTATATTCTCTCTCTGTCCCTCTCTTTCACTGCATCTCTCACTCTCCTCTCTTTTTTCTTGCTTCTCCGTCTCTCCTTATCTCTCTCTGTGACTCTAGTTATTTCTCTCCCGACATGCATCACTCTATCTTTTGTTTTCTCTTTCCCTGTGTCTTTCATGTTTCTGTGTTTTTCTCTTTTTCTCTCTCTCTTGCTCCTCTATGTGTCTCTTAACTTGTGATGTCTTGCCCCTTTCTCACTCTGTTTCTCTCTCTCACTGCGTCTCGCACTCTCCTCTCTTTTTTTCTAGCTTTTCTCTGTTTCTACTTATCTCTCTGTGTGCCTGTCCCATCATCTGTCTCTCTGTGTGTATGCATCACCCTCTATATGCTCTCACTTAATTCTCCTTTTCAGTGTCTCTCTCTTTCTCGCTTAGTGTCTCTCCCTATTTCCTCTCTCTCTCTTGCTTAGTGTCTCTCCCTTTTTCTCTCTCTCTTTCTCGCTTAGTGTCTCTCCCTCTTTTCTCTCCCTCTTTCTCGCTTAGTGTCTCTCCCTCTTTTCTCTCTCTCTTTCTCGCTTAGTGTCTCTCCCTCTTTTCTCTCTCTCTCTCGCTTAGTGTCTCTCCCTCTTTCCTCTCTCTCGCTCAGTGTCTCTCCCTCTTTCCTCTCTCTCTCTCGCTAAGTCTCTCCCTCTTTCCTCTCTCTCTCTCTCTCTCTCTTTCTTGCTTAGTGTCTCTCCCTCTCTCCTCTCTCTCTCTCTGTATATCCCCATCTCTTTGTGCCGCTCCCCATTGCGTCTCACCAATCTTTTGTTTTCTCTTTCCTTCTGTTTTTCATCCCTCTGTTTATGTGTTTGTCTTCTCTCTCTCTCTCTCTCTGTCTCTTAACTTGTGATGTCTCCCCATTTCTCACTCTGTCTCTCTCTCAATGCATCTCTCACTCTCCTTTCTTTTTGTCTTGCTTCTCTCTGTCTCTACTTATCTCTCTCTCTGTGCCTGTCCCACCATCTGTCTGTCTGATTTCATCACCCTCTATATGCTCTCACTTAATTCTCCTTTTCAGAGTCTCTCTCTTTCTTTCTCTCTTTTTTGCTTAGTGTCTCTTCCTCTCCTCTCTCTCTCTCCTCGTTCTCAAAGTTTTTTTTTTGTAAACGTGTTTTCACATGTGATGCCTCTTTTTTCTACATGTGATCATGTGTGAACACTGTGTTTATTTATATGTGAAACTGATGTGACTTATCTGTAAGGAACCCACTCTCTCTCTCTCCCTCTCTCTCTCTCTCTCTCTCTCTCTCTCTCTCTCTCTCCGTAATTAATAGTAAAAATCTTTACAGTAATACATCAGCATTGCTGACTTGCTGCTGTAACCCCCCTATCTTTGCCTCTGTGTTTCTCGTTTGCAGGGGATTTTCCCGTGCAGCTACATTCATTTGAAAAATGCTCATATTAAGAACAAAGGGTGAGTAAAGTGTCCCGGTCGAGGAAGGAAGCTCCTTAATTACATCTGTCATAACTCCCACTCTCACAAAAACCTTAAATAAACATTTGATGAACGTCACAGGGCAACGTGTCACTGTTCTGCTTCTCAGGGTCTGATTTTCTGGTTACTGAATAGGGATCTCTGTAGAAACGTGTGCTCACTGTTAGATTTTCAGTGTTAAAGACGTCCTTTTACACTGTAATGCGACTTCCTCTACTCTAATCCAGCCACAGAAACGAAACAGCAGAACAGGATGTGCAGTAGCGTGTGAAAATCTTGGGCCACCTGTGAAACCTGGATTTAAATCCCCCAGGAAACACTTGAGTGTCACAGTATCCATCAATCCAGCAAAGGTTAAATGAAACATATGCTTAAAACACTGCTGATCAGACATATCTGAGAATTGTTTGGACGTGGCTAAAGAGCAGCTTGATTGACAGCTGTCTGTTCAACAGTCCTAACCTACTTAGCCACTCATACAGAATTAAAATCACTGTCCAACTTTTATGTGACACTAACTGGACATAGTGAACGAGAGCTAGCACTACTATGTTTGTCTGACTCTGAGACTGACTGTTTTGTGTGGGTGGGATAAGAGACATCGGCCTTGTGATTGGTTAGCAAAAGCTTATGGATGCGTTGCCCAAGATTAGAACCTCCCAGTTTATGTGGAGAGGAGAGAGTATGGAGAAATATATCAGCATGCTGTAAGCATCAGCACTGTGAGTGCCATGTGTTAACCACACCAGAGTGTTACAGTCAGAAGGCAAACAGTGTGGCAGCCTCATGCAAGGGTTCTAAAGGGGTCACTGTAAAACTGCTACATCGTAAAATATACATTCAGTTACAATTTCACACTAAACACTGAACAATGTCTTTACAAACTCCAGATATTCAGATGTATTCTAGAATTGTACTGCTATGATTACTGCTAACACACTAATAAAACCATAAGGGTGCTAACAGAAAGCAGCGATATGCTGGAAGTGTTTGTTTTTACTTTGTCTTATTCTGTTAATACGGTTACGTTTCCATTTTTCCAGTTTATTAGAGCATCCAAAATGGTGGTAGTACAATAATGTATAGTCATGTTAGCTCCTGAACTGTTACGTGTAGTACTGATTTTAAATTTGTGATAAAGAGGAAGCATTGGGCCTCATTTACATTCAGTTCTGAGGACAGTTCTTCTCAAAAGAGTTCTTCTCAAAACCTGCTTATGCAGTTATCCCAAAGGCTCTAATGTTTACCAGCGTTTTCAAATTTTTAAAATTGTTTCTAGGTGAGAACAGAAAACACACACTCAAGAGTACAACGGTGTGAACACTGCCATTTAAGACTCTTTTAAAGACCTTTCTCAAGAACAATTTTAAGAAAAAAGAAATCGGTCAATGAGGCCAAAGCTTGTAGAAATGGAGATGAAAGACAGTAAATCTGATCAAATTGTATTAAATCTATTATAAACAGACTCACATTCTGTGATATTGTTAGCTGTGTGTTTCTTCCTGTGGGGAATGTTTGAGCACAATATAATGGTCTACTTTTAGAAGGACTCTATATATATGGTATAGAATGGTACAGGCTGGGCCTATAGGGCTCATATACGTAAATCAAGTCTGCCAAATCAAGTCTATATCCTCTACCATTCTAAGTAATAAAGAAATGTTGAAAATGGCCTTCTTATAATAATATGTAGTTTTTCCCACAAACCAAATACATTGAAACAATGTTCTTGGCCTCAGCTGACAGAGCTCTCTCTCTCTTTTCTGACCCACAGGCAGTTTGAGACGGTGGTGCCGACGGAAGACGTGGTCATTACAGAGATGACATGCACCTTGCGAGACTGGGGAACCATGTGGAAGCAGCTCTATGTGGTAAACACAGCTCTCCGTGATGAACTCTGAGCCCTCACACACAAACAGTGGGAGAAATGTCTTATCTAGAAACAGTGCTACCAGTGCAGTCGAGATTTATAGCACATTCTGTTCTCCTTAACCGAGTGACCCAGGAGGAAATGACACGGAGGGTGTTTTTGTGAAGATACGGGGAAGCGTTTACTGTCCTTTCCTGTATGGAATGATTCTGCACTTATCAATCAACTCATCCCTGACTCTCTGTCCATCCTGTAGAAGAACGAGGGGGATCTCTTCCACAGGCTGTGGCACGTGATGAACGAGATCCTGGATCTGCGACGGCAGGTTCTGGTGGGTCACCTGACTCACGACCGCATGAGGGACGTCAAACAGCACATCACTGCCCGCCTAGACTGGGGCAACGAGTGAGTCACTGTCTCTCTTTCTTCCTCTCTCTGTCTATCTCTTTCTTCCTGTGTCTTAATGTCTCACTCTCTCTCTGTCTAATTTATCCCTTTTCCTATCTCAGACTATTTATCTTTCTCTCTTTCTTTCTTTCTCTTATACCTTTCTGTTTTGCCTCTATCTCATTCAGCCTTCCTGTCTCTTTCTCTTTATTCTGAATCTCTTTCTGTCTGTCTCTTACTCTTTTTCTCTCTCACTTCTCTTTTTCTGTCCTACTCTCTCTTTCACTCCTCTTATTTCTTTCTCTCTGTCTCACTTCTTCTATGTCTTCCTCTATCCCCCTTTCTCACACTTATCTCTCTCTCTGTTTCGGCCTCTGTCTTAATGTATTTCTGTCTCACTCTCCCTGTCCTTCACTCTCTCTCTCTTTCTTTTTGTCTCTCCCTCACTGTTCTCCTCGCTTCTTATTTAGACTTTCTTTATCTGTGTCTCTGTCTTTTTCTTTCTCACTTCTTTCTCTCCATCTTCTCTCTCTGTCTCTTGCCCCATTTCTGTCTCTTTCTCTATTTTTCCCCCTGTCCCTCTCGCTGTCTCTGTCTCTCTGTCACTGTCTCAGTCTCTCTGTCTTTTTCTCTCTCTTCCCCATTCTCTCTCTCTCCTAACTCTCTCTCTCTCTCTCTCTCTCTCTCTCTCTCTCTCTCCTAACTCTCTCCTAACTCTCTCTCTTTCTCCCACTCCCTTTCTCTCTTCCTCTCTCTTCCTCTCTCTCTCTCTCTCTCTCTCTCTCTCTCTCTCTCTCCCCATCTCCCATTTGCTGTGTACACTGGTGTTAATCCACAGAAGCGCTCATGCAGAGTGTTGTGTTTGCGGTTTTAGGCAGTTGGGTCTGGACCTCGTCCCCCGGAAAGAGTTCAGCATGGTGGACCCCGACGACATTAGCGTCACCGAGCTTTACAGACTGGTGAGTTTTCCCTTCCAGTCTCCCTGTCACCCTGGGCGACGCTGCTGCGTTACCCTGGCAACCGCGTCCTCCGCTGCCTCCGGGACTGCAGCTTCGGAGCCGGCTTTGCTTTCTTCAAGCGTAATTTAACCACTTAATCCTTTTTCTGCCAAACAAGAGGAGGCTGCGGATGAAACCCGAATGCGTCTCCATTATGACGCCGGGAAAATGACAGTAATTCAGCCACAAAGTGGCAACATAAAACAAAGACAATTACCATGGTCACGGACGTGAGAGCGAGGTAGCTAAGGGGGCCGGGATGCTCGCAATCTCACAGTCTGACAGTGGCAAGTCTCCAGTGTGGCGTAATTGAGTTGCGTGGAGCAGGTTGAAGGATCGCGTCCCCCATGCTACAACGCAACCTGAAATGTCCTGTAATGTAATCTGCTGTTTACACTGAGTTGGTTACAGCGTGGCATCTGTGCAAGGCCTAATCGCTCACTACCAACTGCAGCCTTCAACACAGTCTCATAGGCCATGAAGCACTGTAGTGTTTTTCCTGCTCCACTTCTCCAGACCAAGCACATCCACTTCTCCAGACCAAGCACATCCACTTCTCCAGACCAAGCACATCCACTCTCTTAGAATCCCCCATGCAGTCTGAAACACCTCCATGTATATTCTGATTAGTTATAAAGCTCACTTGAAACTTTGTTTAATTAAAACTTTCAGTCAACTCCAAACTTGTACTGCAAAATATTTTATTAGGGTTTGTTATTGTTATCCATAGAGTTGACTGAGTAGAGTTGACTCCTGGAATTCTGCGAAAGAACCCGTCTTTCTTCCAAAACACAGTACAGCAGCAGATCAAATCCATTATTTTAATTCATATAGCATTTGAGTTCTATGAGCCAGTTAGAGCTAAAGAACGAGCGTCTTTCTGAAGATATGAAGCATTCTGTGGTGCTTTTTATCAGAAAATACAACCGCAAAGTGATTTGACTTGTTATTTGCTGCATGTATTCTATATGCTTAAGTTAAAGCAGTTTAAAAAAGGCCAATATAATGCACGTTCTTACTTTCAGATATGAGCAAAACTGTCACATTTTAGTGTCTAAATATAAAATTGCTGAACTTAAAGAGCTGTTTTTTACAGATGCGCAAGTCATTTCTGGGCTTTGTTCAACTCCAAACCACTTCGTAAGATGTCCAGGTAAAAGCCTGTACAGTGTTGGCCGAGGCTCTAGTCTTTTCAGCAGTACTATGTCCTGTGTTGTTTCAATTGGTCTAGCTGAAAAACTCACCTACTGGTGTTTCTTGTTATGAACCAGAATCGTCAGGTTTTCGTTTGTTAGCTCTTTTCCTGTGCTGCCCAGCTAAGGCAAAGATAGCTAGCTTTAGTTAGCTGTGTTTGTCTTAATTAGCTGGCTAAGCCTAGATAGCCTTACCCAGCTAACTATTTTCAACAGCCTTTGTCTGAACAACAAACCTGAAACACTAAGATGTGGGTTTATGTCAAGTAACTGCCTATTAGCCTTTATCAGGGAGATCCACAAAGGGCCAGTTTGTCTTTTGCCAGTGGGTACCAGTGTCGGCTTGATTAACTAGTTAGCGACCGCTGGCATTAAACTTTATTGTTCTTCATTTGTTTCAGAACTGTAACCCACTTTATCACCTGCAGCCATTTCAGTTTCTCTTTCTCATCACAAGGAAAGTGCTAGAATAATGACTAAGTATATTTTTTCACTCTGATCTATTCAAACAATGGGAGCTTTAGCCAGCGCCGTAGGGCCTTGGAATCGGACGTGAAGGTCAATACATCACTTCCTAAGGAAATTCTTTGGGCTCCTGTGATGAGGAATGACAAATACCTGAATTACACCAAGAATCACTGCTGGATGCTTTGATGGATTGCATTTACTGCAGTCTGTTAGCAGCAGTGGTGTGTACACAGGTTCACATACAGTTTAGTGCAGAGAGGAAACATGTAGATCAGGGGTATTTAATTAGACCATCATAATTTCTAAATTTAATTATGATTCAGTGCTGTATCCTGTATACTGAAGTAGTCTAGTATCAGCATCTTATAACATCAGCTACTGAAACACCAACACATCACACATACCGTTCAGTATATTTCAGTATATTTACTGTTTAAATGCTGAACTTAATAAATGCTTTTTTATCACTTCAGGTAAAAACAAGGGCTACATGTTTTTTGAAAAATGCATTATAAAGTGTTTATTTATAATAAAAAAGGGAAATAAAACATGTAGTCTTGTTAACTGAGTTTCACATCTTATCAGTTTACCTCCCTCTTGTGTTCCTCCACACTTTCTCTTGTTCAGTGAGAGAAGTGAGCTCTTGGTTGTCCAGCCAGGACTTTAAACCTGGGCTGAAACTGTGTTAGGACCATTTTCACACACATAATAGATATCCGGAACGTTCTGTGTGGAGTGTGTATGTTCTTCCCATGCTTGAGTGGGTTTCCTCTGGGTACTCTGGTTTCCTCCCACAGTCCAAACACATGCATGTTAGGTAGATCACTCACTCTAAATTGCCCAAAGGTGTGAATGTGTGCGTAAGTAAGTGTGTGTTGACTATGTGATGGACTGGCGACCTGTCCATGGTGTACCCCACCTTCACCTGATGATGCTGGGATTGGCTCCAGCCCCCCGTGACCCTGACTAGTGGGATAAAGCGGAAGATAATGGATGGATGGATGGAGATGAGATATGTGGCTGCTTTTAATTAGCGCCATGGTCTCAGAACATATGAGACATCTTGGTTTGGAGCTGCCTGTGGGAGGAATAAACAAGTCTCGGTCCATTCCTTGTTGAAAAGTTGTTTTTTGCCGTCAATCTTTTTTTAAAGCACGCCATCTGACTCACTTTATTCTCCGACTGCTGCTCGCCTGTAAGCGTGCCGCGCTCCCGAATCTGCACAGATCTGATTGGCTAAGGAGCGCCAATTTTTCTGCGCATGCGATTTTTCTACACACGCGATTGGTCTGTGAGTTTTCTGCACAGCAAAGCCCGTATACCGTAAACACTAGAAAAGTTGTGCCGCTTAAAATAAACACAGTCAGAATTAAATCGTTCTCAATAGATTATCGGTTCAGGTCTGCATTGGACAACGCCTGGGTCCGAGTCCGGACCGCGCTCCGCCTATTAGTGAACTCTGATGTAGATGTTCTTGGACTCACTGTCAGGACATACACCAGTAGATGTTTTAGAGTGAAACAGAGGAAAACGTTTGAAACCGTAGGCTTGTCAGGCAGTTTATTCAGCCAATAGTTCATCAGAGTGGTTGATTGAGTAAAGTGTATCGTGCAGGTGTGTGTGTGTGTATCATTGTGAGCTTTTTTTCCTAGAGTGTAACTCAGACAGCTGTGTTTAGACTAGGCTCATTAACGGTGACACACACTCAGCACACCGTGATGAATGGCGCAGGTCTAAAGCAGGTCACACACTCTGCCCACACGTGCTTTAATTAGCCGCTGAGGATTCGTTGAACGCGCGTGTGAGTGTGCGAGGGTGGGATAGGAAGGAAGATACAACATGGGAAAGAAGTTGGTGAGAAGTTTCACATCATATAATATGTCAGCACAGTTTCACATCCTCTTCTAGAACTTTAGTCTGTTGGACTCTTTCTGGCTGCTGTGGTTTAGCGCTGAAGGAAGCTCCGGTCGCTGTTTATGATCACTGTGATTGGGAGCGTCAGGGTGGAGGAGAAGCGCTCTCGTTACGGAGAGGAAGAGGTTTAAGGTCTGCTCGTCTGCAGCAGTTGGAATGAAGTGAAATTCCAGAACTCTAACACATGTAGCCTGTTCATCCAGACCAGGACTCATTACAGGAGCGCTCGCCAGCGCAGCATCTCTCCACTTTTCCTTCTGTCATTTCATCCCTTCTTTCAGCTTTCTTCAGTTCCTAACTCCTCCTCCTCTTCTCTTCCTGCCCTTCACCAAAACTTGAGCTTTTTGCCATCCTTTTCTTTTTTCTCTCCTTGTCTGTCTTTACTTTTGCTCTCCAGGTTTTTCTCTTCCTTGTTTCCTATCTGTCTTCTTTCTCACTCCCTCACTCTCTCTCTCTCTCTTTTTATTTCTCTCTCTCTCTGTGTCTCTCTCTCTCTTTATCTGTGTCTCATACTATTTCTCTCTCTGTTTCTCTTTTTTGTCTTTCTCTCTTTATCTGTGTCTCTCTCATAATATTTCTCTCTGTTTCTCTTTTTTGTCTCTCTTTATCTGTGTCTCATACTATTTCTCTCTCTGTTTCTCTTTTTTGTCTTTCTCTCTTTATCTGTGTCTCTCTCATACTATTTCTCTCTCTGTTTCTCTTTTTTGTCTTTCTCTCTTTATCTGTGTCTTTCATACTATTTCTCTCTGTTTCTCTTTTTTGTCTTTCTCTCTTTATCTGTGTCTCTCTCATACTATTTCTCTCTCTGTTTCTCTTTTTTGTCTTTCTCTCTTTATCTGTGTCTCTCATACTATTTCTCTCTCTGTTTCTCTTTTTTGTCTTTCTCTCTTTATCTGTGTCTCTCTCATACTATTTCTCTCTCTGTTTCTCTTTTTTGTCTTTCTCTCTTTATCTGTGTCTCTCATACTATTTCTCTCTCTGTTTCTCTTTTTTGTCTTTCTCTCTTTATCTGTGTCTCTCTCATACTATTTCTCTCTCTGTTTCTCTTTTTTGTCTTTCTCTCTTTATCTGTGTCTCTCTCATACTATTTCTCTCTCTGTTTCTCTTTTTTGTCTTTCTCTCTTTATCTGTGTCTCTCATACTATTTCTCTCTCTGTTTCTCTTTTTTGTCTTTCTCTCTTTATCTGTGTCTCTCTCATACTATTTCTCTCTCTGTTTCTCTTTTTTGTCTTTCTCTCTTTATCTGTGTCTCTCATACTATTTCTCTCTCTGTTTCTCTTTTTTGTCTTTCTCTCTTTATCTGTGTCTCTCTCATACTATTTCTCTCTCTGTTTCTCTTTTTTGTCTTTCTCTCTTTATCTGTGTCTCTCTCATACTATTTCTCTCTCTGTTTCTCTTTTTTGTCTTTCTCTCTTTATCTGTGTCTCTCTCATACTATTTCTCTCTCTGTTTCTCTTTTTTGTCTTTCTCTCTTTATCTGTGTCTTTCATACTATTTCTCTCTGTTTCTCTTTTTTGTCTTTCTCTCTTTATCTGTGTCTCTCTCATACTATTTCTCTGTTTCTCTTTTTTGTCTTTCTCTCTTTATCTGTGTCTCTCATACTATTTCTCTCTCTGTTTCTCTTTTTTGTCTTTCTCTCTTTATCTGTGTCTCTCATACTATTTCTCTCTCTGTTTCTCTTTTTTGTCTTTCTCTCTTTATCTGTGTCTCTCTCATACTATTTCTCTCTCTGTTTCTCTTTTTTGTCTTTCTCTCTTTATCTGTGTCTCTCTCATAATATTTCTCTCTCTGTTTCTCTTTTTTGTCTTTCTCTCTTTATCTTTGTCTCTCATACTATTTCTCTCTCTGTTTCTCTTTTTTGTCTTTCTCTCTTTATCTGTGTCTCTCTCATACTATTTCTCTCTCTGTTTCTCTTTTTTGTCTTTCTCTCTTTATCTGTGTCTCTCATACTATTTCTCTCTCTGTTTCTCTTTTTTGTCTTTCTCTCTTTATCTGTGTCTCTCTCATAATATTTCTCTCTGTTTCTCTCTGTTTGGCTTTTTATGTCTTCTTTCTCCCTCCCTCTCTCTGTTTGTTTTCTATTTCTCTCTCTCTTTATCTGTCGCTATCTCATTTCTCTCTGATTCTTTTTTATCTATCTACTTTCTCTCTCTCTCTTTTTATTTGTCTCGTTCTATCTTATACTGTTTCTTTTTTTTAGCTTCCCCTCCCTCTCTCTTTCTCTTTCTTTCTATTTCTCTCTCTCTGTTTTTCTCTTTTTATCTGTCTATCCCATACGATTTCTCTCTCTGTTTCTCTTTTTTATCTATCCACTTTCTCTCTCATTCCCTTTTTATCTGTCTCTTTATATCTCATACTATTTCTCTCTCTCTCCCTTTTATCTGTCTTCTTTCTCTCTCTCATTTTCTGACTGTTTCCCTCTTTCTTTGTCTTTCTCTCTCTCCCTCTTCTGTCTTCTTTGTCTCTTTCTGTCTCTGACTGTTTCCCTCTTTTTTGTTTTTATCTCTCTTTCTGTCTCATACTATTTCTCTCTCTCTATAATTTTCTGTCTTCTTGCTCCCTCTGTCTCTGTTTCTCTCTCTCTTTTATCTGTCTCTTTCTGTCTCATACTATTTCTCTCTCCCTTTTATCCGTCTTTTTTCTCTCTCTCTCTGTCCATTTTTCTTTTTATTTTTCTCTTTCTCTCTTTCCCTGTTTCTCTCTCTTCCGTTCAGTGGCTGAAAGAAGTATGTGGAGCTGCTTGTTGGCAACTCTCTGTCAGGCCATCTGGAGAAGTAGGGGGCTGTGTTCTTGGCTGAAAGCTCACCATCGCTGCTTCTTTACACACACACACACACACACACACACACAGCAGCTCACAGGATGAGGCTGTGGTGAATGTGCAGATCCACCAGCCTCTCTGTAAACGACATGACTCCTCTGCGCACTGTGGCTCATTGAGGGTGTGTATTTAGGACGCTGGTGGTGGATCCAGTCCATGCCTTATTACTAGAAGTGACTGTGCAGGAGAGAACTTCTACTAATGCAGTGCTGCACGGCTGCAGATCAGCGCTGTACAGTGTAATGGAAGTTTATTGTTCTTTCAGTAAATAACTCAGTGCACTGACTTTGTGAAGTGAACAGTAGGCGCTAATTGGGCATTTCACAGATACTCCATGAGCACCTCACCGCAGTTAATTGAGCAGATCACAATTATTTGAGCTAATTGTAACTTATTTAAGGTGTTCATTTACAGTCTGGTGTGCAAAAAGACTCCAAATGTGTTTTTAGCAATCGGATTTACACAAATACATCTGCTTGCTGATTATGGAGTGAGCTGGGAGTGGTTAAGATATTGTAATCCTTGTGGAGATCTGTGCATGTGTTTGATGCAGTATTAAGTCAAAAGCTAGAAACCATTGATGAGGGTTTTGACTGATTTCATCAGTGATTTATAAAAGTGTTTTATAAGAGAATGGCTTGTATGGCTGGAAATACTGCCCGGTCGCTAGACTTACCTTTTAAAGGTTTGGTTTTAAGGCTTTGACAGGAATTTGGCCACTTTAATAATGTACTGAGCAGAAAAAATCATATCACAAATATTTATATGGCACCTGAGACTGATGCGTGAGGCTTAGTAAGCTTGGGAACATGTGTTTACAGCCTGTGAATTGCTTCTTGTTGAAATAGTGAAGCAGCAATATAATATCAGTATGTAGGCTTCTGTTACTGTAGTACATTATGACATTGTTTTTATTAACCATAAATGAAATTGAAGGCATTCTATGTTTAAAAGGCTGCAGCACATATGTATCTGTTTAACAAGCATAACAAAACAGAACAAGAAAGGAGAAACAGAAGCAAAGTGTGCCAGACAACATGTACAGACCGATATTAAAATATCTTTATTGGCATTTTCACCATAGGCATGCTAGATTTCCTGCAGGGTTTAACAGTGCTACAGGATATAAATTACAGCAGGGCAGAAGAGAGTTCCGTCTCTTACTTATAACTCACGTAGCGATATTACACCAAGAATCTACAAATACATATTGCATTTTGGCAGGAAGTGAAATTACTGCCTGTCTATAAAAAGAGCCAGTGAGCTTGTCTGTAAGGCCAAAAATCGTAAAACCCCCCACTAAAAAAATAAACAAACAAACAAACATTGTCATGGTGTAGCAACTGTTAGTGAGTCTGTTCTTTCAGATGACCATGCTGTCAGGTGTGCGATATCTGGGATTGTGTTTGGTGTCGTGCCAGGTGAACAGATTATGACCTGGATGTGAGGGATCTCAGAGGATAGCATGGGCTCCGTTCTTTCAGCACTCTGCATCCATTATCTGTGAAGTGGAAAGTTCTACTCCAGTGATCTTTTCTACCATCTGAACTGTTCTCTGGAGGGCTTTGTTTGTCTGTTTGTGTGGTACTGCCAAACCAAACACTCTACCCTTTGGTGAAGTTTTTATTTTAAGACACCTTAGAAAGAGTAAATGTTGTTGTGCTCTCTTCTTCACTGTGTGGCTGGTATTTGCTGTCCAGCTCAGGTTGTTGGAGAGTTGTAGTCTCAGATACTTTACACTGTGGACCTGTTTTATTTTTATGTCGTGGGTGTGGAGTTGGTGAGGAGGACTTGTGTTTCTCCTGAATACCAAGATAAGGTCATTTTAAAGAAAAGAAGAGTCCGGTGGAAACAAAGAACATGAGACAAATGCGACAAAACATGTCCGTCCTAAAGCTGCATTAGAATCTATAGCATTGTAGGGTTGTAAGAAAGTATTGAAATATCGAATATCGGGATATTATGTTTGGTGATACTGTATCAATTCTCAAAAACACAGTATCGATACATAGTTTCTTGGCCGTGAATCATTCAGTGAATCATTGTGTGTTGTGTTTAAACCTCTGACCACTAGATGGCAGTGTTGTAATCCCGTTTCAGCTCCACTCCAACATTAACAAGCAGCACAAGGGTGCAATGCTTTTTTAAAAAGTATTGGCAAATCTGTTTATATAGTGGTATGTTAGGATTTGAAAAATCTCAATATATCACTGCTTGCTGTATCGTAATATATCATTATATATTGAATCGTGACTGCTGTATCACGATACGTATTGTATCGCCAGGTCATTGCCAATACACAGTCCTATAGTGTTAGCAATCAGCTCAACTCTAATCTTGACAACATGAAAGCAGACGATCGTGCATACAGAGATATTTGCAAGTGTGTTGTATCGTGGGTGTGCACACATTCGACATTCAGGCCTCCTGCGTGGAAACGACCGAGAGGCATGTTAAGTGAAACAAATTAGATTTAGCCGACTATAAAGAGGTCATGCTGAGAAGATGGCGCCTCCGGAATTAAATGGAATATTCAATACAGTTCTGACAAAAGCATGCTGGGCCTTTTTCGGTCCCTGCATTTCTGAGTATCAGAGAGAGACAGAGCGAGAACTGAATGTGTTTGCATACATTGTTGACCTTCTCACCAGGCCGAATTCCCAGGGATGCCATCAGGCCCATGTGGCTGGGAGAATAAACACGGCTGGCCAGCGTTATTTGGCCTTGTTTGAAGCAGAATGGCTTATGAGGTTTGGCGTGCTGGTTAATACTTAACGCTTGTGTTGTGTCTGTGTGTCTGTCTGTCCTCGTCTGTGCACACAAGATGGAGCATCGGCACCGCAAAAAGGAGACGCCGGTCCCAGCCAGCACGCATCACCTGTTTGTCCACATGAAGAGCCTGATGAGTTCCAACTTGGGCGAGGAGCTGGAGGTCTTCTTCTTCATCTATGACAGCAGAGAGAGCAGACCCCTCAGGTGAGCCACTGATCAACATTCATGACACTGGTGGGCAGATTTGTTCCAATTCAGTCAGAAAAAACAGGCGTCGAGGAATAATTTAAATGACTATATTAAAGTTTTATGAAATTCCAGTCTTTTGTCATGAGCAAAATCGGCCCTGAGCTTTATTAGTAATAAAATGATTGAATATATTTTGAATAATGTTATGAAAACCAGTCACTTGCAAACCTCTGTCTATACAGCCTTTAACAATTTAGCTTCACCCATTCATGTTGGAAGTAGGGTTGCGCGATATTAATAACATTTTGTGGATAACGATAATAATCAATATTTTGCATTGTTTAAAAATGTGTTTGTACAAGTCTTATATTTTACTAGCTTTGATGTCTTAAAGGATATTAATATCTATCCATCCATCATCTTCCGCTTTATTTTTAACAAAATTAACAGTAAATAAACAAAGTAAATCAAACAAATATCCCCAATACTGCAATCGTTCAATTTAGACCCTTAATTTAAAACTAAAAAACGCTAATTAAATAAATGCAGTAAAAACTGCAGTCATTAAAGGCAGACTGTTATTTTAAACAACAATCTGTAATCATTAAATGTAGATCTTGAACTGCTGCTGCTGTTCTGTTCGTACCGGTCAGATCTGGTCTGCACTGGGTTATTATCTGTTCTGGGTTGTTTGTTTTGTGTTAGCTGTGTGTGCTAGCTCTGCTGTTTGCTGATACTCACTGTATTCAGCTGCGTGCAGTGTCGTATCAGATTAATAGTGTTAAATCACTTTGTCATGGTTCCTCAACGAGACACGCTGATTTAAAACATTTTAAAAACGGCCTGGCCGAGTCTGTCACGTATGGTAAACACTGTCAGATGGACATGTTTACTTTCAGCACATTTTTTTTCTGCAACGTCGCTGCTTCAGTCAGTCTGTCGAAAATGAAAGGGTGTGTATTTCCACCTAGTGGTTCAGATAGGAATTGCAGGGAGCTGGCTGGAGGGGGTTCTTCCCTTCCTCGACGAAACGCCAGCTGGAAATACAGAAATTAGGCTCATTTGTTTAACGCCATATCATCGATCACATATTTGATTAAAAATCGGCCGATACCGATACATAGCCAATCGATCCTTCCATCTCAACTCTTTATACTCTTCTTACTCTGTGCTGGTTTGTTGGGAGATGATGGAACAGGTTAGTTGTGGAGTGATCTTTAACGCCTGCTTTCTTACAAAGTCTGCAAACTGCCGTCTTCTGAGCAACGCGAGTCTTTTCAAATCCAAACGCAAGTGAAGATCCTCGCTTAGGAGTTAAATCTAAGGAGGTAGACTGTGAGGCTAGCGGTGTCTGAGGTTCTTCCCCTGGTGCTGTGTGTTCACTCATTTACAGCTGTACGTGTGCTGTAGGCAGCTATGCTAGCTTTAGACTATGCTAGCACACTCAGTATGGGCACTCTCAGTGTGCACTCTCAGTAGCGTGTACTAAAGCAGCAAGTAGTGAACACGTAAAGTCTAGGAGCCATGATTGTTGTTATTTTCCCCACTCAGTCACGTACTTGATTATGTCAGCTCACGCATCGTTAACACAGCAATTAAGAAATTCTCATAGACTGAATTGGACTGTTTTTAAATAAGGGGAGCCAATAAGAAGAAAGGTCATTTACACATATCTTTATAGTCTTTAAGGCACAGTACCAAAACATTCTTGGCAATTGCAGAGGGTTAAAAAACAGTCTTCTTAAAATAAATGATGATTGTTTTTGGCTGTGGGTTGCACAGGCTAGTTGACTTCACTAGTCAGCGATCTTCCTCTAAGCTTGATGTTGCTGATCACATAATTGACACTTACAACATGAATGCCTAAGAGAAGATGACAGAAGCCTGGTGATTTGGGGTTTCCTATAGAGCGACCCAAAGCTTGTGGAAAACAGCATGTCATGCTCGATTGTGGAGTTTGCATTCTTGCACGACTCTCAGGCAGAGGGCTTAGATCCATGAGCAGGCTTTATTATACAAGATAAGGATAAGAGTACATACAGACACTAGGACACAGGTACATGCAATAACAGACCCAGAGGGGAGAGTGAGGGGAGACTATATAAACAGATAAGAGACACTCCAGACAAGGGACACCTTGTGAACATACAACAAGGCACAGGTGGAGGGCGGAGACACGGAGCACGTGGTGAAACATAAACAAAGAGCACGTGGCATGGAGGAAAGGGCAGACAGGACACAAACAGTGCTTCAAAGATTCAGTGTTTTTTCCAAGGAGTACAATAAAAAGTTAGATTTTTGGCTAGAGGGCGTAACGCCCTGTAATCCTGTAAATAAAATTTGACGTTGGTCGTTTCACAGGAGTTAAGGTGTTAGGGTGCACCAAGGGTTTGCAAGATTTGGTATATTCGGTTTCCTAAAAGAGGATATCATGCTGTACTGACTGGTGTGGTTTGGCTTTGCCACAGATGTTTAAAGTCAGATTAGTAAAGTCCCTTGTAGCAAACAGTCTCTCAATGAGTGCACTCCTAAAAATAGGTGTGAGGTTAAAAGCATTTCTCAGGCAGTCTTAGCAATCAGGCAATGTATTTGTAACCGCTTCATGTAACAGCTTTTAGATGTATTGAACACTTAGATGTCTGGTTCCTACCACAGCCACTGTTAACAATTCTGAAGTGTGGCTTTTCTGTAGAACTGCTCATTTCACATCAGATCACTCTGCTGGACTTTGCTTTCTGGTCATGTATCTAATCCAAAGGAAGTGTTTGCTTTTTGCTGAGTGTTCTGCAGACCTGTACTGTTTGAGTATGCGTTGAATGTCTGGGTACGTGCTGCAGGACGCATGGTTTTATCGGGTGTGATTCCAGTGAAAGTCTAAAATGAAGTATGATGTCAGTGTAAGAATCGCTTCACAGCCTTTTTTGGTTTGTTTGCATGTCAGAGTGTCGAAATCGGAGAGTGCTGAAGAAAGGCTTCAGCTGAAATGCTTCTTTCATTTCCTCTTGAGCGCAGAAAGAAACACTTCAAGGAATACAGAGCCCACCTCAGCCAGAAAGAGAAGTAGGAGCTAACAAACTGAATTCCCTCAGATCCGGCACTCCTGTTAACACAGTCACTGTAAAACCAGGGAGACGTTTAACGGACCAGACTGGATGTCATTGTAATCTGCATATCTGAAGTTCAACGTTAAGACAAATCTCGTACCGGCTGCTGTTGCAGGGGAAAACAATCTTCTGCTAATGACCCACTGTGAGACCATGAATCATTTCCAATCCCTTTTTCAGCCAGCACGCTGGTTTTTATAATGAGTTATCACCAGTATACTCTGTAACCAGAAATCAGAAAGCTTCATTTCAAAATCTGGTAACTTCAATATGAAATGTAACTTAACATTGTTTGAAAAAGTCAACTGCTCTTTATGTCATGTGGGCCAATAAAAACAGTCCAATAGGTTTATTCAGACACCTATGCCAACATTCCATGTGTATGCATTTCCCGGATGCTCATCCAGCAGTGAAGTGGATTTGCTTTTTTAAGGTATTGACACATAAAAACTGGATTTGTCTGGAGAGTAACTTCAGTAACTTCACTAAGAAGGTTGGCGTTATGCTATAACCCGCAAGGCTGGAGTTGAACCTGCTCTACCTCTTCTCTCAGATGAAGAACAGAGCCCGTTTTACCATAATCTTAAGTCTTTTTTCCAGTTTAATTCTGCTGGAAAGCTACACAAGTAACCATTCCATCACCACCTGTGATGAATAATTAGTGGTCCTCAACATCTCTGACATATTTTTACCCCATAGTGTAAACAAACTACACTTGCTTTTTGGCAAATCATGTTCAGTTTTCCATACGAGTCAGTGATGGAAGGCTGTTGGTCACGTATGTTCGTTGGAATATTAAGACCGCGCCCAGATGGAAGCGAATATCTTTTTTGTCACGCTTCAGGTCTCATCCTCGGTCTCAGTTGAGAATACGAACTCCAATTCCCATGATACCCCTCACCAGCAAGCCACCATCATGTGTCCAACTTCAGCCAGTCACAGAAGCTCCTCACCAGAGAACTAAATCATCACACCTGTGTTTCATTAGCTGGATGTGTATATATACTGGCCTGTTTGTTTGGCACTTTGTGAAAGATAGCCCCTGTCGTATTGCCTATAGCAGTCGTGGCCTGAAGGTTTGGGGTCTGGTCTTGTGACCAGAAGGTCGCTGGTTTGATCCCTGGGACCAGCAGGACACAACTGAAGGGCTCTTGAGCAAGGCACCTAACGCCCAACTCCTTCCCAGGGGGTCGTGGATAGGGCTGCCCACCACTCCGGGCACGTGTGCTCACTGCGGTTCACTAGTGTGTGTGTATATGTGGGTGTTTCACTGCACAGATGGGTTAAATGTGGAGGTCAAACACAAGTGACAGAGTAATTCTAAACTTTTAACTTCAACTTTAAAACTTTAAACTTAAACATAGCATGCCAAGCGTTCATTGTGTTTGATTTCCTGCTCATGACCTGTTTGTCTTCTTTTGTCTAGCCCTTATCGGTTTTATGTAATAAAACATATCGTATTCGTCTTCGCCTTGTCCATGTGTGTTTTGCCGCTTATCTTGGTTTTGACCTGGACTGTTTTAGTAACGACGAATCTGAATCATCCGCTTGATGGTGAAGTTTGCATTCCTTTAATATCTGCATGCATTTGCTTCGTCTCAACCTCCTTACACTTAGTTCTATTGTTATTTAGGTTCTTTATTCTTTGTCATTTGTTTTTTAACACAACTCCCAAGTTTGGTATTAAGCAAAAGAAATGAATATTCCATATAATACTATAATATATGATATGTTCTCAGGGGCTTTGAAATATCAGATTGGTATTAATCGATACACAAGGTTTTAATATCAGGATCACAAATAATTAAAAAGTTATATTGCACTGTCTGCAGTAATAACAAAACTAAATATATACTTAATCAAATATACAAGGGCAGTAATAACAGCAGCCAGTGTGTGAAGAGCACAGCAGGTCCATTTTTGAGATTTATCCTGTGCTAACCAAGCTGTGCTCACTGCTGATGACCTCTCCGTCCCCAGACAAGACACCCTGACATTCCGCGCCCGTGATTGACAGCTCAGTATTTCACAGGAGTGACGCTGCCTGGCTATTTTAATGCTTTGTCTTGCAGCTAAATCCACCAGCGGCTTAGCTCGCACCGTGTCACCTGTGTGTGTATTGGAAAAGTCTTTGCAGGGAAAGATGGCTCATTAAAAAGCAAGAGATCCTCCCATCGTGCATCTAAATCTCAGAGTAGTGATGGAGACTGGAGGGCTGTTTCACAGCTCCTCATCCTCCTTAAGCATACACTTATTTGCTTCACTAGCGCTGTCTTTCCGTATCTGAAGAAAACAGGCATTTTGTGTCCATTTGATACATCTTTGCCATTTTTCAGAGGAGCAGCACTTCCAGTAATTGGAGTGGGATCTCTCTGGTACATGCCAGGAAAGGCACTTTAGTGATGGTTAAATATATATATATTTTTAAATGAAATAAAAAAAATCTGGTAAATAATCAGTTTATACAGTTGAGCCTTTTTGAAAAGGCTTCTGCATAGCAACAGAAAGCTTCTGCTATGGTTACTATGTCCGTTTGTAATAGTGGAGGACCTGAAGAACTTTTTTATGATGGAAAGAACATCATGCAAACAATTCTGTGAGTGTTCATTGTTCCATATAAAACCATTTCCTTTGCTGAAGAAGCCTTGATATTTTTATGTGTGTGCATGGACGGCAGTGGATAAAATGTTTTTGTTGCAGCCCAATGAAGCCTGATTTTTATTTATTTATTTATTTATTTTTATTATTTCTCTGTGCAAGAGTATCAGTCACCTAAGCCTATTATTTAAAACCCATTTTGCGATGAGTGTATTTTCACCAGTATGAACACCAGATATCATTAGAACAGAAGTAAATAATCATACATACAATACATAAATATAAATATCTGATTTTGAAAGAAGTAGAACATATGTGTAGTGGTCAGAACTGTCACCTGCAAGACAGCAAGACAGTCTGGGTTTGTTCGTTCTGTGTGGAGTGGGCATGTTCTCCCTGTGCTTGAGTGGGTTTCTTTCCTCCATGTACTCCGGTTTCCTCCCTCGCTCACTCTAAATTACCCGTGTGTGTGAGTGTATGCGCGAGCGTGTGTTGGCCATGCAATGGACTGGCACCCTGTGCATGGGGTAGCCCGCCTTCGTCTAAAGACGCTGGGATTGGCTCCAGCCCTACTGTGACCCCGACAAGGGGAGTGGAAGATAATGGATGGATAGATATATATTATCTTGAGCTCCAGTTTGTAGAGCAATGTTCTCCTGGACGCCCCAGACACTGTATGAATGTATTCAGTTCGTTCAGCAGAAATCTTGATTTAGCTTAATGAAGTACTGAGCAGTCAAAGCAGGTATTAGACGAGAACTGTAAATAATACTGGGTTGAAGCTTGGGATATATAGAAAAGTCTGTAAAGCGTTAATTAAACACACTGATATATACTAAACCACTATTTTCTGTACTATTTAATACTATTTGATATTTAATGCTATTTGAGTATTTAATATAAAAAGTGTTTCGATGAGCAAATAAAAGCTTCCTTGTCTGGAGAAATAGCTTTTCAAATATAATGTGTGCCTAAAACTTTTGCATAGTGCTGTACGTTGTTTATTTTCATAGATGTAAGTGTCAGAAGCCAGGCTATTTGAGTTTACACACGGAGCTGGGACTATAAGTGTGCCTATAAGCTTCCATTACTGAGCTGACCTCAAAGCTTCCATGTACTTCAGACACCAAACCTGTCTTGGCTGACTAAGAACATTTCAAGTATCAAATTATTAAAATAAAAATTAGGCTTTTCTTCTCAACTCCTCTTTTTATAAGAAGCATAGCTGCTTCAGTCTGAGCCAAGGGCTTCTGCTAGACAGATCGAGGAGTGATGCAAAAACCTCAGGAATTGTTCTCACCTTGGAAGAGACATGTGCCGAGAGCTGTTGCATCAGTCCCGTTGGCTTTGAAGGATGTGTGTTTGTGTGGGTGAAGTTTATCTCTTCCCTCTATGGTTAATTACTGACTCCAGCAGGCCTAGCGGAGCGGCTCGGCTGCCCCTGCTCCCCTCTCTGTCTGTGTGTGTGTGTTTCCCTCGCTGCCTGTATTTTGGTGCTCGTGTCTGTGTCCGCCGTTGTCTTGAAGAAGAATCTGTTAATGGCTGTCTTCCAGGACTGTTTTGCCTGGCCGCCTGGCTGGCCAGCTTCCAGCTAATTATTGTCTCTGCTGTAGCGCGAGGTGTGTTCGGGCCCAGATGGTGCCACTGCTCACACTCTTTCCCTGCCTGCCGCTGCCAGACTTACTTGGGTTCAAACCTGGCAGCTGTTGGATTCAGCTGCATGCAGCATCAGTCAAAAGTGTGGACACATCGGCTGTTTTTTCCAAATCTCTGAGACCTTTTTCATCTAAAGACATATGCCTAAAAACATGAAGCTTTACAAATAAGAGGATGATGAGGAGGTGCTGATATATTCTCAGAACAAAGCACCTAAACCAGGGAGCAAGCCAGTATTCAGCATATGTGTGTTTCCTTTAGTTTTGCATTGGGCATAGTGGGGTTACTTCATAGACTCTAAAACAGAGGTGTTGATTAACACTTCCTTTGTTATAATTTGTGTTGTTATCATTTTGATTACTTCACATACTGTGCAGTACTGATATACTGATACATTTGATCCTCAGAGGAAATATGATTATGTTTAATACAATTTGATTACAGAAAAAAGTATTGAATATTGAAAATAAGTGATGGCACAGAAAACTGGAAAAGTGCATTTCCTGAAGGAAACACAGGATGGTTACGCAGCTTAAGCACTGTGAGGAATGAGAGATGAATAAATGACAAGTAGAGGAGTGTGGGTCAGTGTGTTTGGGGACCTGCCCTTAGTGAGTACATGCAGTTTGGTGGCTGTGGTTAAATGATATCATAATGTTTGACTGTGCTCGAAAATGAATGGGACTCTATGAGGGGGAAAAAAGAGGGATGGAAAAAAATGACAAACAGACGAGCGTGGGTCAAACCAACACTTGCTGCCGTGGTCGGGGGTCTGCCCTGAGCCAGTGTGTGTGAAATGGTGTCTGTCTGTTGAGCAGAAGTTCAGTAGATTGGCGTGCACTTTCCTATCCTATTCATTCTCTATGGGAGCAAAATAGCACCCGATCAAAACGCTGTACACAAGCCCGAATCACACAATCAGGCCGAGTTACGTGGCTAAGATCTGGCAGAAAGCCAAAAACGAATAACTGCACAGAAAATAACTGTGTAGATTGTAAGGGTTTTTTCTTCTACTGTCTCTTTCCACTCCTCCCACACATGACAGTCGCACAAACGAAGAGCTGACGGTAGAAAGAAAGCAAAGCATCTTTTGCTGTTATTACTCTGTAAAAGAAAGTAAAAAAGCAAATGCTTCCAGACTTGTGTGCTACGTGAGCCGGGTAACCGATTAACATCCTAATACGCCCTATAGCAAGCATGAAAATGCTGAACAGAGCTAGTGAGCGCGTTGACCTCAATTTCAGATCAAGTTGGCTGAAGGAAAAGATGCAAGTGACTTTAAACGAGTGTTCATTATTATTATGCGCATGAAGGGCAGGAACCTCAGTCATAGCAGAAATAATAGAAAGAGTGACTAAAGGGACTAAAGAGCTATATGAAAGAGATAATGACGGTAATGCTCACGCACTGATATATGATATGCACAGATAAACAGAGGAGCAGCTAATCCTCAGGTGACTAAAGAATGTCAATACAGGACCTGGTCAGACTGTGTCAGCAAGAGTAGTTCATCCACTACCTCATATAAAGAGATGTTATAACAGGATTGCAGATTTAGCATTATTGCAGTTTTGAGCTTTGCATTTGCTGTAACTTGACTTTGACTGGGGGAGTCACAAAGATTTACCTTCTCATGTTTCCAAGAAGTGATGGTACTAACATCAGGATACTAGTCTTGGTGTTATTCAGTGTCAGAACAAGCGTCTCTGATATAACCCATATCTACTATCCAGACTCATGCGTCCTCTGTGCTAGGAGAAGATGCTCCAGTTCCCTTATGCCTCTCGCTCCAGCACAGCAGTGCATGTGTGTCTATGCTGGGATTTGCACGGGAGGAGGTGGAATCGATTCCGTTTCTCTCCTTCCATAGGAAGATTAGGCCACTGCCCTCTCATATGCAGAACAGCAGGGGTGAGGCAGGAATGTGTGCATGTCTGCTTTAGTAGGTGGATGAAAGACAGAGCCAATTTCTCTCTGCTGCCTCTCTTATGCCTGGAACTGAATACTGCTGCCATCATAGAAAGGTATTAAACAAAAGAAAGAAGTTAATGTACGCCACCTGTCAAGCATAATCAGAGCAACCTTCTCCTTTCAATGAAGTCAGGTAGTTTTTTTGTGAGCTTCTTGTTTGAGTTTTTCCGTTCCACCTTAAACGGTGCAACAGTTCTGACATTCTGCCGTGTCCACTTCTTGTTCAAACTTTCTGTTCTACCTTAAATTACATTGCATATTGGCTGCATTCCAGCACCTTCATTTCTTACTTTTATAATTCCACCTTAAGTGGTGCAATAGCTGCATGCTGGTACATCAGTCTACCTGTCCATCCTCTTGTTCAGTCTTTCAGTTTCACTTTAAATGATGCAGCAGTTACATTCAGATGTCTCAGGCACTAGAATGGCACTGCTGCACCATTTAAGGTGGAATAGGAAATTAGAATAGGAAGCTACCTTCAGCCTTTTAGCTTTTAGAGGTCTCCCCACCATCAAAACTAAACTGTTGATAAAATGTTAATGCCTCAGACTTGCCTCAGGTCTTCTCTTTGGCTGTTTCTTGTCCATCTCAACACGTAGCCTTCCACCTGTCCAGTGCACAAGCACACCCTGGTTGCTAAATTGTTGAAAGAGTGTTGTGTGGCTGAACCTGAGCCACTTTGTCTGCTTGCAGTTTACTAAATCAGCGCTGGGTACCAGTTTTAATTCCAGCACAGAGCAGACAGTTAGCAGACCATGAGGAGATACTTGCTGGGCTATAATTATATACAGCGCCTTTTACCTTTAGAAGGAATGAAATTGTGGTGTATTTTGTTATAGAATTTCATATAAATTATTTCTAACTCATTAAAAAAAGTGAGCAACATGGTGAATCTGAATCTTTCTTGTTTTGTTTTGCAAAAAGAAAAAGTCTTGGTCATTTCTCGACATCGAAACAAACCAGCAAGGTCCAAAGTAAAGAGCCAGACCTGTTGATACTGAATTTAAATGGAATTGAATGATGTATGAGGACCGGTGAGTGACAACATTTGGGGTAATGACTTGGCCTCTGTGGTCCCGCGGGGCCGCTTTTGTGGCACGGTTAATATAAGCAGCCCCGTGTGTAGAGATCGTGTGTGTGTGTAGAGGTTCATTTATCTGGCCGCGTCCACCACCGTCATTTCGCCTCACGTGACAATCGCACACATGAAAGGAGGAAATATCGGGTTGTGGCAGGAGCGCAGAGGGAATATGCATTTCAGTAATGGAAATGAGGCTGCTGATGCAGGCTGATACAGGCTCTTCTGAAGGAACTGACGCTCTCTCGCCGGACACGCAGGACTCCATGAGCTTAATTGAAAGCTGGGAATTCGACAATGCTCAGTTAATTAGCACCAGTATGCTTGTGTGTACATGTGACTTGGCATATCTCAGCGCATGTCTTAAGTGTATTGATTTGTGTGTAAATTTGTATATGTGTGTGTGTGTGTGTGGTAGAGAGAGGTGGGCATAGTAGCCCAAATCAGTACTCTAAGTATAGATTATGATATTTGGGTGAAATTAGAAGACGATTAAAAGTTAAAATACCCTCAAATTAAACAACTTAAGTAAAAGTACAAAAGTATCAGTGTCATCCATTTCCATCATATTGCTTTAACAGGTTTAATTATGAAGCCTCTAGTTTTAAACCGTTCTTCTATTGCAACCCTTTGAAGCTAGAATCAGTGATTAAAACCCCTCTATGCTTCAAATACTGCTTTTAAATGAAGTTATGTAATAACTGAAGTTTGGTGGGGGAGGCATGCCTGAAATCCATCCTAATCTAACATTGTTTAAATTCAGATCCTCAGCCTCTGTTACCGTTACAACCCTGCCACCACCCCATCTCCTCCTTTTCCTCAGCCTTCAATCAGTCCAACCACAAGTAAAAAAGGGGGAGGCGGGGTCAGGTCAGGCAAGGGCTGCCCAGAACTCTAACCCAAGTTCTCTCCCCTCCCTCAATCAGCCTTTTCTTTGTACTACTACCAAAGGTGAAGGCATGCTCTTCTAAAGCAATGCCTGCAGTAGATTGTGTAAGCCAGTGTTGTCAGTCAGCAGTTGGAAACCATCTCCTCCAGGTGCTGCATTTAAATAGCTTTTACAGTGATATATTCAGTAGACTGTGCTGGTCAGTGTTCGCAGTAGACTTATGAATGAATCGGTGAGCAAAAAAACTAACACAAGCTGTAGCGTCCTTTCAGAGCCTCAACTATGATGGAGCCTCCACTGAGCTGCATGAATGACAACAACCAAGTCTGAACCATTGAGTACTGTAAACCAGTACTGGTGAGCCATATATCTTTTGCATGGATAATCACTGTATGTATTTGTAATAAATGTAAATAAACATAAATCATATGACAAGAATTTCATTTTAGCAAGAATTTCTATTGTATTTTGCAGACTAGCTTAAAGAATGTTTGGTTATAGATTTTTTTCTTTATTTGCAAAACTGAATTAAGTATTAAACCAGGTACTCAAACCAGTGATAACTATGAATAATACTTGGCTTCCGGTAATACTGGGTTTGGAACTAGTCAACTGCTTTGTGTATAGTAACATGGTTTACTATTGTAATATAAATCTGTTTCCAAGCAAATAAATGTTTTACTGAACAGAATAAAAGCTTATTAAATAGAATTTTCTGTGGTTGGTTTTGTCTTTGTCTAAAATAAAAATACTCTTGTAACTCTTTGAGGTTTAAATGAATCGGAAGCTGTTCTTTCGCTTTTCACATTACCAGTGTGCTGTCCCCTCCTTATCACACTGCTGTGAAAGTCATGTAACTGGATTATGTGGCCACTTGGTGAGAGCAGGGTATGTGTGTATGTGTGTGTGTGTGAGTCCTGTCTACTAAACTAGGCCCCTGCAGAGCAACACGGAAATCAGGGCTTGAACAGCACTGCCTACAAACCACACCGCTTTACTGATGTTTTATGCAAAGCTTCTTTTCCGTGTCTCTCACGTTTTGCAGATCACAATGTGGCCGTGAGCTCATTAATATTTTTTAATAGAATATCAGACTTTAACGCCGAGTTCTGCATGTGCACTTGTCATCTTCTGTTTCTCCTGCCATTGTTTGCCTTGACGTGTCTGTGCCACTTTCTTGACAGTTCGACATCTATGCTAAAAAAAAAACTCTTTCCGGGATTTGTGACATTAGCTCAATGAATATTTTATCCGGCGTATCAGACGTAGACGTATTCGATTTTTTTTATGTTTCTCGGTGCATCAATAGCAGTGTTTGCGATTTGGTTTACAAAACGATGCAAACTAAATAATTGAAACAGCGAGTCATCTGGCTGCAAGCGAAGGCTTCTTAAATGTAGGCCGCGTATGGCTACTGCGCCTCACTGAGGTTGTTCTGAGGCAATCTTTGGTGTTTTAATGAAATATAATCTTATTTCCTTCAACTACTATGGCTTGAAACAAGCATGGTTAGGTTCCAGGACAGTATAATGTCATTGATGTAGGTTATAATTAGTGTTTCATTCATTAGTGTTTTGAGAACACTAGGCAACCAATCAGAACAGAGGCTATTTACATATACATTAAAGCCACAATTAATTCTAAGTGATACAGTAAGCCAGTTTTCAAACGTAGATCTCAGAAAAAAAGTTAAAGAACATACATAAACTATGGATCCTTTTAAGATAAGTAGAAACTGTGTAGAAATAGATTGAATAATCTTATAACGTTCATAAATCCTGATGAGTACTGTTAAATTTATTCATAAAAAATGATATTTAACATAATCTGTTTACGTCTGTTATGTGTTCACTTGCCTAGATATTGTATTTCGCAGCAGATCCTCGTGGCCTCTTTTGGAGATTCAGTATTCAGAGGTTTTTGAAAAACAGCTGAAAACAGTGCTTTGTGGAGGCTTGGCACCTCTTTGGTCCTCATTGTCTCCTTCTCCTCTTCCCTCTGTCTCTCATTCTCTCTTTTCTTTCTCTCTCCTCTCGCCTCCTTCTCCTCCAGTGAAAGGTTCTTTGTGAAGCTAAATAAGAACGGAGTGCCCAAGTCTCCAGAGAAGACAGAGAGACAGTGTACCCTTTTTGTGGTGAGTATTAAAGAGTGTCAAAACAATTGGGCTAATTGCACAAAGAGAAAGCTGTGCGCCCTGATACAGCGGCCTGTGTTCATTAAAGCTCTCTCTGTTGTTTTTGTGTAGGACTTGGGGAGCGGTGACCTGAGGAAGGACGTGTATATTGTTGTTCACATCATTAGAATAGGTAAGCGTGTTCCTTTTAAGACCACACAGTATGTTCTGTTCGTGAACCCTTAGAACTCATTACTCTTATTTTGCTATGCTGTTTGAATGGGATTATGTTTTGAATTATGAATTGCATATTTATGTTCGCACAAGGTTGAAGTCTGCAACTCTTGCCTTACTTTAATGTTAAACAGTTATAAAAAAAACAGACAAAGGTTTAAATTATGTTTTTGTTCTTCTTGCTGAATCAGACTGCACCTTGGATTATCCACCAGTGTTTCAATCGTTAATAGCCTGTTGGCTGAAACCAATTCTTTCTCAACAGTTTTCGAGTTAAGCTTAAGATTTGGAGAAGGGTTAGGTTTAAGGCTTACTGTTGAGGTTACACTAGGTTAAGGTGCAGGGTTTAAGGGGAATTTAATAGATATTTAAGTAAAATTAAGCATCTAAAAGCATCTGAATAAAAAATATCTTTTCTTTTACATGGTATTGTCTGGAAGTGTAGAGTGATGCCTTCATGATGAATGTCAAGGCTAGCTTTATACAGTAAAACTTTCGTGCAACTGATTGCATGCGTGTTGCCTACAACTGCAACTTGACAGTCTTAGAGAGCAGTTTAAATACAGTCTAAAGTTGTACGTAATACCTTCAACTACTTTTTGGTACATGGTTTCATTCTCGCTATGATTTTTTTTTCACATATTATTTACATATTTGCATTGTTTTATCATCATAGGATATTTTTACAGGTTATTTTTTGCATTTTTATACTGTAAATCTGAGTTTCCTGGCTGTTGTGTGTATATTAGATTTAAAAAAAATTAATGTTCATGTAGTTATGGTTACACCCTTTTTGACATCTTGCTCATACTTTTGATTTTAATATTCATCCCTTGGATCCCAAATGAACACAGGCTAAAATAAAAGAACATCAAGTAAAATGAGAGGACATCAAGATCTAGTTACATAAATGACAATAACAGTAGACTAACGATAAGTGGAGCCACAAACAGTCCCATTAAGAGCTGTTAGCATTAATTTGCAGGTTGACGTATCTGTTTAGAGAAACATCAACTTTGAGGCTCTCACTTTGGCTGCCATGCCTCTTTAAGCAGACAAATTCAAAAACTGCAGAGCTTGAGTCAGTCAGGGGGCGATGTTAGAGCCAGTTTAACATTTGTCTTTCCATATAATCTCATAATGCTGCTCTATGAAGCTCATTTCCCAGAGTTAAGCCACCTGCTACTGTGGCAGAGTTTTAAATGAGGTGCAAGTCACTTTACATCATGCAACTTAAGTGCAATTTAGTTTTCAAAGCCAGCCTTAGAGTTACTCATTTTCTTTAAATTGGCCTTTACTGTGTTGATATCATTCTGAAATATTAAAAAGCAGTGAGTTTGGTCTCTGGTGGTGCTACAGCCATCCATGGCCAGGAGTCCAACACAGCATAATTGGCCTCCCTCTCTCTGGGTGGGTAGGATGGCTCTGCTTCTCCTTCCATCACTCACCGTGATACGAGCCAATGCTGATGTAACAGAACTAGTGTTCCAACTTCTCTTCCAAGATTATTGAGCTGTCCAGTGTTGCATTAGCAGCAGTCTGAAAAGATGCGGTGTTGCTTTGTGTGTCTTGGAGGAATGTGTCCCATTGTCCAGTAGGATAGACACTAGGATAGCCAGCGTATGGAATTTAAAGTGACTAAATTAGGGAGACAAATGGGTAAAAAATCAGGATTCACCAACATCTTTTATTATAGCATTATATGTATTATTAGAATCAAGATTAGATTAGATTCAACTTCATTGTCATTGTGCAGAGCACAGGTACAAAGCCAATGAAATGCAGTTCGCATCCAACCAGAAGTGCAAAATACATTATTCTTTACATAATGTGCAAAACAGAAATGACTAACAATTTGAGATTATTGTACATGTGATGGTATATAAATAAATATATAGAATGTAGGTGTAAACAGAATGTGAGGTGGCATATAAGGGCGTGGTATATAAAATAGAATATAAATTACTATACATATATATTATATATTATTTATTATATTTTTCAGTTGCTGAAGTACTAATATAATCTAAAAGTGGCAGCCCTGTTTTCTTTCCTTCCATGTAATGATCGCTGCAATCATCTCGCCTGCCCTTCAAGCATCTGATACCCATCTCACAGTGGTATGTGTGGGCATGTGCTTGCTCGTGTGTGTGTGTGTGTGTGTTTCTGTAGGCCGCATGGGAGCCGGTGAGAAGAAGAACACGTGCAGCGTGCAGTACAGACGTCCGTTCGGCTGCGCAGTGGTCAGTATCGCCGATCTCCTAACTGCTGATTCGAAAGATGACCACCTCCTGAAGGTCTACGCGTGAGTGGCCCAGCATTGCTCCCACATACTGCACTCAGACCAGTCCATGCAGCCTTTGTTTCACTACATGTACTCCATTCCTGCTGATCTGCCCAGAGAAGCTGTGGAGCCTACATTGTGATCAGAAGTTGTCGAATGATTGTAAATAGACTTGCTTATGTGGTTTCTAACACTGTATGTCACTATGTTATTTGTTTAAAGGGACAAAAATATGCTGGCTAGTTTTCTAGAGGTTTGTTTGTGCTTTTTGTAGATGCACAGTGTCAGAAGCCCCATAAGCAAGTCTATTTAAAATGATGTAGGAGAACTAAAGAGGCAATTTTCAGAAACCATACTGTTGATACCAAAATGCTGAAAAGTCATTTTTTTTATTATATTTGTGCCACAAACTATATTTTTTGAACAAGCTCACACATTATCATAAACCATATACATACGTATACACACACTACCAGTCAACCGTTTTAAAACATTACCAGTTAAAAGTTCAAGAACTAGGTTTAGGATTAGGGTTCGGGTTGTCCTAAGTATCTCTTCATATTAAGAGCTCCTGGTGTAGGCATGGACATTAGGCTTTTGAAGTCATCTGAACATCCGGACACCTCACCTTAAATAAAATTAATCTAAATAAATTCAAAGCATAAATAAATAATTTGTAGAATATGTGCATGCATGTATTTAAACAGCCAAGAAAAAATGTATATACACTTTTCAAAACAGTCAAAGGTTTTAGAATGCTACTAGTTAAAGATTTAAGAACTGTTTTAAAACGTTTGGCTGGTAGTGTACTAAAACTTTTGGCTGGTAGTGTACTAAAACTTTTGACTAACTTTTGACTGACAGTGTTCTTAAACTTTTTGACTGGAAGCGTGTATATAGTTTGACTGTTGATTATTTTTCACCAGTGAAACTTCTGTTTTAATGTGTGTGTAAGACTTAATGTGTGACTGGGAAGTTATTCTTTCTCTAGCCAGTGGGCAGATCTCTGGA
This sequence comes from Megaleporinus macrocephalus, assembly GCA_021613375.1. Lineage (NCBI taxonomy): Eukaryota > Metazoa > Chordata > Actinopteri > Characiformes > Anostomidae > Megaleporinus > Megaleporinus macrocephalus. The sequence goes on from CM038702.1 coordinate 16,224,172, forward strand.
CACGTACATGTATTGAATATAAAGCCACACGGTACACAGAGTGACCGCTCTAGGGCCCACAAATTAGTATAGACACATTAATAGCGTGACCTAAATTGCACTGAAATGACCAGACAAACCTATTTAACTTCCTCTGTCCACAACACACACACGCACATCTTGAAACCCATTTGCAGCTATTAAGATCACTGCAGCCGTGCTGTGTCTTACTGTGTGTATAAATGCAAAGTCATGCTCTCGTACTGTGTTTAACTATTACTATTACATTACAGCTGCAACACAGAGAGCGACTGGAACCAAATCCATGACAACATCATTAAAAAAGTGAACTCCAGATATAACCTCTCAGGGTCCAACACAGGTAAGACCAGCGCAGAGCTCCAGATCCATAACCAGGAATAGCCTGAAGTACTGACTAAGCAGTATGAGAGAGAGCAGAATTAGCAGTGATGGGGGTTTATCTGCAGAAGCTGCTGCAGTGACGAGCTCTAGTGTTGTAGAATGGGAGGTTTGGAGTTTTCACTGTATGCTTCGATGGTATCAAGCAGGTGGTGAAAATAAGAAAAATGCTATAAAGTCACTGCCATTATTGTTAAACTTGCATTTTGAGTGGTCTATTTATCCTTTGGGCATGTTTGGTGAGGTCTTCATGCTCCAAATCTCTGCATACAACAAGCAAACAAACACTTTCAGTTCCTTACCAGCTTTAAATCAGTTATTTAATGAGTAGCTTTATGTATTTAATGCTTTACAAAGATATTTGGAGGCCGCTGTCCTGTTTAAGGCAGTGGTTCTTATGGCGTTCACTCAGTGGAATCACAGAGCCTAACACTTATTAACAGTTCGATATTAAATATTTGAGAATGACTTTTTCCATACTTTTACACAGCTGGCTGGCAGTGCAGCTCTGAGTCAAACAGCTAACTCTGCTAACTTTATGGTTATCATCATTACAGGATTATTCACTAACAACATCAGAAAACAACAACAACAAATAAAACAGAAACAGTTGACACATTGTTGCAAAAGAGAAGCATAGCATGTTTAACCATATGTTTGATATTAGTGAGAGCAGTCTAGCATGTTGTTACAAAACTTCTCCAACATTGTAAATTTGCAGATGGACCAAATTTGTAATGAAACTTAATGTAAACAAGATATTTTAGACTAGGGATGCACTGATACACTTTTTCTTTACCGATACCAATACCAGCTTTTCAGATATCTGCCAATACAGAGTACCGATACCAACTCTGACTTAGATGCTCGATAAATGGTTATAAATCCTGATATTTATAGTGTTCCACTTTTTATATGTTGTCTTATCCTGAATAAAATATAATAACCTTGAAAGAACATCATTTACTGGTTGAGTAACTGCACATTAAAAAGATAAAAATTGGCACAATGCAGAAACACGTGCAGCCATTAGTCAATAAGCCTTATGGTATCGGCGCTCTCTATTGCCGATACTGATACCTTGTGTAGGTGCCAGTATTGGCGCCGATAATGATACCGATATCGTATCGGTATGGGTGCAACACTATTTTAAACTATAGATCTTTAGACTATGTCTGTTGAACCATCATGAAATTTTAATATCATAAAAACTGTAGTTTTCATATTATATAAAAAAAAATCTGCTTAAATGCTGTGAAGTTGACAACACACTGAAATATGAAGAGCACTGCTCTGGTGTCTTTGAGGGGGAGTCGAGATGGAGAGCTTTGACATTTAAAAGAGCCTAGTTATTTAAGCGCTGGCCCATGCACAGTAAATGATGTCACTCTTCGCTCATTGACAGTGGCCTCATAAAGAAGACGGCAGGAGAGAGACCCTCTGAAGAGACTGAGGGGCGTTTAGCTGATACAGTTTAATAAACTCATAAATGTAATACCCTTGTTCTTTTTCAGTAGTGTATTAAAATTGTTAGATCCTTATTGTTACAGGTGATTTAATAGTTTTGCTAATATTATTTTTATTGAATGTGGCATCAGTTTTTTTTCCTAGTGCATTTTGTCAATTCCAGTTTCTCCAAAATATCAAATATCCTGATGCGCATCGTTTATTTTCAGAGATCGTGGTGCTGTGTTTTTGATATATCACCAAGCATCATTCCTAAAGCAGTCTTTATCCAGCAAAGCCTTTTACTGGCAACACCATGATGCATATGTGGTGTATTATTGTATGATGTATGACTTAATGGCCTAGCAGGAAGCGCTGCAGCTTGGTTTTGTCTGATTGCTAGATCGTAATGATCTCAGATGGAAGCTTGCATGAAAGCAGCCTCGGGGTCTCGTCTATTTATGCTAATTAAATCTTTATAGGCTGAGTATGTTTGTGGCAGCAGAAAGAAAAGGGGAGATTAAAGGATTTCGATACATGATGCAGGGGGGCGATCGTTTGGAAAGATCTGCAACCTTGTGCGTTTTCTGCTGCCTCTCGAAAGAGCTCGTAATCGCGCGCGGCGTCGGAGAAATGACGGACATCGAGTAATCGCAGGCAGCATGAAGGAACACATTAATTACCATGACTGACACAAACTCATTTACTCCGCGGCCTTATCCGCAGCGATGTGCAGCGCGCGCCTGGCAACGAACAATAACTGGCGCGAGCATAATGTCCCGCAAAAGCCCTAATGAAAGATTCCTCCTGAATAAATGAAGATATGATTTCTGCAAATGGGAATTGACGGGTGAAAAAAATTTCTATGAATTCTTATTAAACGATTTCTAGGGAGAGGCGTCGCAAGAAGATCACATTCATATGCGTGGAGTGATAAACACTTATCGTCCATTTCAGCGCTGTTAGATTAATCCCCCAACATATTATTACATGCTGGGTTATTATAGCTCTTATGCTGATGTGGTTAAAGGAACAAGATTACCGGGGCTTATTAATGCTATTAGACAGTGAATTTGAATGGAATTAGGTTCAGACTGCATTTCGGAGGCGAGTGATTAAGACACAGCAGCTAAAATCGCTGCATCTCTGTTTCACATAGCCTGCATGGCTGCGCTTATGAATTTATGTACACGGGCACTTCATTGTATGCATGGTGGGTAGTTTATGCATCGGTTCGTCTCTATAACGGCACTCATGCACTGAATATGCCTGTATAATTAATGGAGGCTTTATATTAGTCAGTAATTCAATTACCCACAGTGTTGGAACAGTGTTTATTGAACATAAAGCTCACGGCCACAGAACACCTGGCAGATAGGGTCATTGATCAGCTTCAGAAAAGCAATTAGGACCGTTTCTCATATTGTTGCTGTCCAATGAAAAACTCAATTTTACGTCATCGGAGCAGGCCAATGGTTGTTTACGTTGTGTGAAAATGTCATGATGAGTAGACCAATAGAAGTGCTCCAAAATAGCTCAGAAAAAAATCTGGTTCCATTGACTTACATTAAAAGTAAAGTAAGTTTTTGGCCTCTCCAGTAAAGGTGCTATTTTTAAAGTACTTGTTTTCTCAAACGTATTTTTTCCACTTCCACTCCAAAATTTAATATCATGATATGGCATCGTGCCATATTACTCTCACCTAATGTGCTGTACTTTAAATTCTGATGATATTCCCGACCTACTCAACATACAAAGGATTATTGTGACCTAATGTGTGTAACTGTGTGGCCTAGTTCAGTCAAGGTCATACATGAGTTTTGCTCATTTCCAAACCAAAAAGCCTGTCTTACTGTAGGCTGGAAATTACCATGGTAACTCCCTCTATCCTCTGCCCTGTGATTCATCAAAAGCCTTCAGGAAGCATAACCCACCACATTTTCCACATTTAATTGCTGCGTCCACACATGGCTCAATTTGGACATCCTTATGTCACACATTACCAGCTGTAAAAAAGAAGTGAAACTCCTTGCAAAGCCACGAGGAGGAAAATGCTCTACTGTTGTGGTGATACTGAAGTCTGCTGTTCTTTATTTTAACGTGGTGGTTTAAGATTGACTGACTGTTTTCCCATAATTGTAAATGTATTCAGGAAAGCAAGACATGTTTGGTGTCTGAGGTTGGCCTCTGAAATAGGTTAATGTAGCTAACATTTGGTGGAAGTGTAGTCAACATAGCGCAAACTACCAACCTGCCATCACACATACCAATCAAAAACTGAACGAGCCCTGAAACACCACTGTATCTGTGTAGGAGTTTTTGCTGTATAGATACAGTACAGAAAGAAGAAACAGCAAGTTATAAAGGCACTGTGCTGTATGGTTTGAAACTGAAGCTGAGTGTGAAAGGCTCCCAGTGGAGTGAGGAAGGGTCTTTGGTGTACAGCAAAAAGTTGAACTACTAGAAACACCTACTGCTCTGCTGTTAGCTCCGCTGACATTTGCTTGTAGAAAACTTTGAACTATAGATGACCCTACACATGGGCTGTGGCAAACTGATGAGCTTAGTGCAGCAGAAATGTGAGTCTGGGTCTTGATTCTCACTGAAAATAATGTGTTTGAAAGCAAAGCTGGGCATTTTCTGCGCTTATTGTAAGACCAACTTCATTCATTACAATGACAGAAAGATAATCTGTGCAGGGTCTCAGTCTATAGGTTCTACTGAACTGTTTACAGCAGTTTAGATAAGACCTCCGGCTCATAGAGAAGTAGTGACAGCACAGAAGCAGGTCACAGGTCATTATACAGCCAGCACTCAAACTCTTCCTAGTTTGATCAGTATGAAGATGATGTTTCCGGAACATGAAAAGAGAGACACGTCTCATGAGTGGTGAGGTTAGTTTAAATAGGAGCTATTGTGCTTAAATTTGTGTTCAAATCTTTTGTGTTGTTTCTGGAATAAAACTGTGCCTCTAGGGCTGACAGGCCTAGTAGTATTTACAGAGCCGGCTCTGGTAGCGTGCAGAAGTAACATAATAAAAACTGATTGGTATTTCTTATGTCCTTATTTATGTAAAGCACTTTGAGTTGCCACTGTGTATGAAAGGTGATATACAAATAAACTTGCCTTGCCTTTCTAGAATACATTTGCACTGTCTGAAATGCTCTATTAGAGCTTCTGTGTCTTTTTAGCTGTCTGTATGTTGAGTAAGAGCTGCTAAACTTAGTAGAAACAGTAGATGGACAATAAAGACAGTGTAGATGATGTCACCTTGTAACAGTGAAAAGGGCTGGAATTTCTATAAGCCGTTTCTGTAGAAGAGGGTTTCTTTCTCTGGCATGTACTTAGGACTTTTTAACTTTGCAGAACGTTTACATCTAAAATAAAAAAATTACCACAAACTAAAGGACAGGAAAACCCCGGAACAGCGTAGTAGGTCCCCTTTAATGTTTGAAAATACGGATTTCTTTCTCAGTCTTTTTTGAACAATGAGCAAACAGTATTAGCATGTGTATTTGTTTTTTTGTGCTTTGTCATAAGCAATACGAGAGCTTAATGATCATTCACAAATTGCAGCAAAAAAAGTCCCACAGCCCAGTGAAGGGGGGCCTTTACACCCCTCTAGCTGTATTTTGGCATTGACATAAGACCTTAGACTTGTGGCTGTTCCAGAGCATACCAATCTATTGGCACTGCTTTTCCAAGGAGATTATACAAGCTGTGTATGCAAACTTAAACACCTGCCTTCTTAATGTGTGAACCTTAAAGTAAGAAATTAGCTAATTGAATTAAGTGTCTGGTACTTTATTTGGCAACCAGATATCAGCTACCGGAAACTGACAGTGAGCGCTACCAGTCAGCCTCCTCAGAGCGTTGAGGTATAGAGCATCTGGGAAGTACTGGGTGGTTTGCGGTGCCAAGCAGAATGCTAATGAACAGTTGTAACCCTGGCCCTGGCATAGTTAGGAGGCTGGCAGAATGTGTGTGTGTGTGTGTGTGGGCACATGCGCTGTGGGACTGAAGCACATGAAAGAGAATGTAATCATGCCTTAAGCTCAGAGCAATACACCTAACCCAGAGGGAGACACCGCCCTCACTGATTATTCATAAACCCAGACTTGCTCCACACACTGAAAGGGAAAGCTTCTGTGCTCTAATTGATGAGAACGTGGAGCTGAACTCCGCTATCATCACACAGCAGCTGTGCACATTTGTTTATGTGTGTTTTGTGTCTGCTGTTGCATTAGCTTTGGGGGTTTATTATAGCAATATTGTAATTGATTGCACTGATACTTTGTTGTAGGCCTGGTGGAGGGCAGATAGTCAACATCACGATAGATAAACATTCTCACAGTACAAGAGATTTATCGTGATATATCAGGCATTCTGCAATAGACATTAGCACCGAAATGCCTATTTTGAGTACAGGTATGTTATAATTTGCAGAAATAAACTATATAGGTGAAAAAAGACAACTAATATAATAAGATAATAACATGTAAAACCCAATCCAGTGTAGTTTATGCAGTAATTATACTCAAGATAATATTATAATATTCAAGATTCAAGATTTTTATACTTTTTTTTTTTATATACTTTTATACTATACGATTTTATACTTTTATACTATACAGACAGTTACACTGTACAATGAAATTCCTACTTTGCTGCCTCTCCATTCACCTGTAGGTAAAGATAACCAATATATATATATATATATATATATATATATATATATATATATATATATATATATATATATATATATATATTTATGCGCCCACTGGTGCTCTGATCTCAGGTCAGTCGACTTTAGTGGACTTGTGAAAGTGAGGCGAGTCTTTTTTGTGTGAAATGGCCTTGAATCTTCTGCAGCAGTCTCAAAAGAAAAATGTCTTTCTGACTTTTGTGTGAGGAGAAATAAAACAGACCTCAGTATAACAGTGGTCACCATCTACCTTCCTACAGGTTTCACCCCCAATGAAAACACCTAACACACCTCATTCAGCCGGTCTAGGACTTGTGAAGGCAGGGATTAGATGCCTGCTGTCAGTTGAGGTTGATTAGGCTTGAATAAGTCTGCGAGAAGGCAGATCTCCAGGAACAGGGTTGAAATGTAGTATTAAAAATGGTCACCAATTTCTGAATTGTTTCTTATAAATCACCTTTGTAGAAATAAGGAGTGTTTCAGATTCATGTAATTGTAAGATGTTGCAGATACAACAGAAAATCTCCTTCTGCTGAAAGATCTTTAAGTATCATACTTAAATATTATATTTTTATTGAGTGCACTATTTGTATTTGTTGTGCTATGTTTAGCGCAGTGATATTTGTATATTTGTAGGTTTTTGTATATAGTCCTGCCTCATTGTAATAAATGACATATTTATAGCTGACGGTATTATTTACAGTTAATAAGTTTTGCTGAGCCTGTACTTATCTCTGTTCATACTGTACCTCCCTTGTAACTGCTACTGGCTGCTAATCTTTCTTTGGGATCTATCTAGCCATATTGGTAAAAATCATATGTGCTGATTTCAAGAAAAATCAACAAAACATTTGACCAAGGCAGCCAAACTTTAGCATTTGACCGTATATAAGTAAATTGTATTTGGCTGTTACTGCGGTGAGGTCAGTGAGCTATCTGTGAAAAAAGATTTGAGTGAGAAAAAGTGAGAAAATCCAGGTTTTGTTTGGTGAGTTTGTTTGTGAGAAGTAATTTAGATTAAGAGTGCCTGATATTTGTTAGTAAGCCACTCTCAAATCTTGGATTTTTTCTAGCTATAATACGAATCCAAAAAGAATCCATACAGACAGTGTAGAATCACTTGTGTTTAATTGTGAAAACGCTTAAATTAGAATAATCTAAAGTTTTTAATACCTTTACCTCCTCAGTCCATACAGTATACATGTGGATACTAAGCTGTAAAATTCAACAGGGTTGTGATGTCATGACTTTGAGCACGTTTACACGTTTAATGCTCTTTCAGTTCAGCCCACCTCTTTCATGTTATAAGGAGTGTTGTTACTTCAGATGCTGGAACGCATCACATACAAAAGAATGCAGGACGTGCAGCCTTTAAAAACTGTGTGGTTTGGTGTTGGATGTGAGTGTGATGATACGTTCATTGTCTCTCCAGGACTTGCAGTGGCTCTCCAGCTACTCCATGGTGACATTGAGCAGCTGCGGAGGGAGTACATGGCCATTTTCACACGAGGAGTGTCTATCACCAGGAAACTGGGCTTCTCTGATGTCATCATGCCAGGTGAGAACAGACTGTAGTCTTTTGTTTCGGTACACACATTCCCAGAACAGTTGTGTGGTTGCGATACAATAACACCTTGTATCGCTCAGCACAGTCTCTTCTGTGCTTTTGTTGTAACCACAAGACCCGAGGAACTGCGGACGAAGCGTGTTTTACTGAAGTGCAACTGGGTGACACATTTGGATGATGTAGCACTGAGTGTAATTTATATAGAGTTGAGGTTAGAATAAAATAACTGAACTGGAGATTTGTAACACAGTGTTCTCACGGGAGACATAGGAAATATAGAGCTGCATCTGCATTAGCATTAGCTGAGAAAATGATGGAAGGAGCACATAATGAGCACACTGTAAGGAATTAGAACACTCGGATGCAAAGGTGAGATCCATAAGTGGGCTTGTTTATTGAATAACAGAGAATGCAGAATTAACGTGGTACTGGACAGGGTGACGGGCATTATAACCGGAGAACCAGAGAATTCGGGCAGTCTACGGGGTAGCAGTGAGAGCAGGTCAAGCAGACTAGATGGTAAGCAGCAGTAGATGGAAACTCTGACTAGAACTGGCTTATCTGGGCTTTGGTTTCCCGCCAGAGCAGTGAATAGAGCAGACCCCTCGTTCGTAGTGATTTCCTGGAGCAATCCACAAAACATTTGACCAAGGCATTTGACTATCAGTCGTAGTGTTTTTTTTCCAGGAGTGAAGTCCTGTCTGATCAGTGTGTAAAACAGATCCCCTCAGTCGTAGCGTTTCTCCAGGAGTGAAGTCCCATCTGATTAGTGCGTAGAACAGATCCCCTCAGTCGTAGTGTTTCTCCAGGAGTGAAGTCCCGTCTGATTAGTGTGTAGAACAGATCCCCTCAGTCGTAGCGTTTCTCCAGGTGTGAAGTCCCATCTGATTAGTGTGTCGAACAGATCCCCTTAGTCGTAGCGTTTCTCCAGGAGTGAAGTCCTGTCTGATTAGTGTGTAGAACAGATCCCCTCAGTCTTAGTGTTTCTCCAGGAGTGAAGTCCTGTCTGATCAGTGCGTAGAACAGATCTCCTCAGTCTTAGCGTTTCTCCAGGAACCAAGTTCTGTGTAATCAGTGCGTAGAACAGATCCCCTCAGTCGTAGCGTTTCTCCAGGAACCAAGTTCTGTCTGATCAGTGCATAGAACAGATCCCCTCAGTCGTAGCGTTTCTACAGGAGAGAAGTCCTGTCTGATCAGTGCGTAGAACAGATCTCCTCAGTCGTAGTGTTTCTCCAGGAACCAAGTTCTGTCTGATCAGTGCATAGAACAGATCCCCTCAGTCTTAGCGTTTCTCCAGGACTGTAGTCCTGTCTGATCAGTGCATAGAACAGATCCCCTCAGTCGTAGTGTTTCTCCAGGAGTGAAGTCCTGTCTGATTAGTGTGTAGAACAGATCCCCTCAGTCGTAGTGTTTCTCCAGGAGTGAAGTCCTGTCTGATTAGTGTGTAGAACAGATCCCCTCAGTCTTAGCGTTTCTCCAGGACTGTAGTCCTGTCTGATCAGTGCATAGAACAGATCCCCTCAGTCTTAGCGTTTCTCCTGGAACCAAGTTCTGTGTAATCAGTGCATAGAACAGATCCCCTCAGTCGTAGCGTTTCTACAGGAGAGAAGTCCTGTCTGATCAGTGCGTAGAACAGATCCCCTCAGTCGTAGCGTTTCTACAGGAGAGAAGTCCTGTCTGATCAGTGCGTAGAACAGATCTCCTCAGTCGTAGCGTTTCTCCAGGACTGAAGTTCTGTCTGATCAGTGCATAGAACAGATCCCCTCAGTCGTAGCGTTTCTACAGGAGAGAAGTCCTGTCTGATCAGTGCGTAGAACAGATCTCCTCAGTCGTAGCGTTTCTCCAGGACTGAAGTTCTGTCTGATCAGTGCATAGAACAGATCCCCTCAGTCGTAGCATTTCTCCATTTTTTTACCTTCTAAGTGAAAAGAAGTTAACACATTAACAAAAATAAGTGACCACAGAATGCTTAATTATTTGCTTAATTTGCATAATGAAAACGATTAAAAGTGGCATGTACAAAATTATGCTTTGTATGTTTTATGTTTATCATTTTCAGTGAAACTAAATACACCGGATTTGTAAAATACAGTAAAATCTGTATACCCATGCCTACACTATGTGTAGGAGGTCTCTCAGGTAGAAACACAGCTTACAACATAACATTTTATGATGTTGGCTGTGCTCTGGACCCCTTCCCTGAGTTCATCTGAGTAATCTGGTGATTGCGAGCGTGTTGCACAAGCAGCGTAGGAGAACTCTCTGGATTTAAATAAGCAAATACTTAAGAGCCTCTGATTAAATAATTACTGTAGGAATTAGTATGTTGATTGGAGGACATACTTGAAGTCGAACAGTAAAAAATTGACAGTGGAACTCACGGCTATGTTTAATAATGAGAGTGAGAGCATTTTCAAACGCATAATGAAAACTCATAGGACCGGCTGTGGCCATAAGAAAACCACTTGTTAGAGAGGCTAATCAGAAAAAATGGCTTCAGGTTGCTAGATGACGTTGACTTTATAGACTGGTTTGATGCTCCCATCGTCAATCCTCAACCAAAAATGAATGCAACTCTGGACAGAAAAAATAATAAATGTTCATGTGTCGTAATCAAAGTAGAAGTCGCCCCCATTGCTCCAGTATAAGAGGGTGAGACTTTTATTTTATTGGCTAGTGTATTTTCATCAGTATGCAGTAGATTTGGCTTTTAAGGCACAAGCTGGTTCTTGTTTTGAGCCTGTGTGTGATGTTGAAATGTAAAGATGGATGAAGTGATCCAAAGTAGTCCTACAACTCCCACAGGCATATTCCATAATGAGAAATGAAAAGAAGGCTTCAGTTTGCTAGGTAACATAAAGGTTGGACTCAGGAGCAACATAAAGAGGTCATATTGTCAGATGAGTCCAGTTGTATCCTGTTCCAGAGAGACTGGCATGTCAGGGTAAGAAGGGAAGTGCATGAAGCGATACACCCATCATGCACAGTGCCCACTGTACAAACTGAGCATGCAGAAGGTACTGAATGGCTAGGCTATCCGTGGATTTTTCCCTGGCACAGGCATGTCCCAGGATGACCGTGCCAAAATCCATCTGGCTCAAATTGTGAAAGACCCTTTCAGGGAGCACGAGGCATCATCTTCACACACACTTACCACAGAGACCTGCCCTTAACCCCATTGAAAGTCTTAGGGATGTGGTGAAGAGGACTTTATGGAGTGGTTTGATGCTCCCATCAACAGTTCTTCACCAAAAAGAAATAATAATAATGTTCATTTTCATTGGCCAGATAGTGTATCTTCATCAGTACACAGTAGATTTGGCTTTTAAGGCACAAGGCGGTCCTTGTTTTGAGCCTGTGTGTTAAAATGTAAAGATGGATGAAATGATCCAAAGTAGTCCTACACCTCCCTGACTGGACACCGTTTAAATGATTATTTCATGCAATACAGGGACGCTCACAGCAGTGCACGCCATATTAGTGTTCTTTTTTCTCCTGACTCAGCAATTGACAAAGCTCTCACAACCTGGTTTCTTTTAGAGGATGTGTTAACCTATCCACTTGTTAAGTCGGGATGTATTGATCTTCATGTCCAGGCCTAAGACTCTACTGTACCAGCTGAGGCTCCTGTTGTTTGATTAGGTTAAATAAAAACTACTGAATTATCATTCTAGTGCGTTCCACGTCCTGACAAAGAGAACCGGAGCTGGCTGCAATTAGATAATGTAGGTTACAATTCCAAATGTTTATTGCCAATATGGTCTAATGTTAACTGGCTAGCTAACATTAGCACTCACTGGCAAAAGCCAAATGGTCAAAGATCCCCTTGATATAGGATAAGGGGTTTTATTGGTTGTGTCTTTTGTGTCTTGCTATGAAGGCACATCTTTGTGTTTAGGTTGAGCTTAGGTCTTGCTGTCTTTGCCTCAGCTGTACAGCATATAAAAACCCCTCACAGCCACAACATAAGATGGGGGTTCACAGCAACTGTAAAAGAAGCTGTAAAACCCATAGACAACATCTAGGATATCCACGTTGTGCCAGAGGGTGCTAACATTATAGACCATGGGCAGCAAATTAGTTTTTTCTTCATTCGTTTAAGAATTGTAGATCATTTTTTTTAACTGCCGCTGCATTCTTTTCTCTTTCAAATAGAAAGTGCTGGAATGATAACAAAGAACAAATAAGCGGCATGCTGAAAAGACAGAACCTCAGTGGCTCGGTACAGGATCAGACCTAGTGTTAACAAGCAGATTGGAGTTCGGAATTTAGAGCCTTTTGATCCACAATGGTGCCCAAATAAATAAGAAAGCCACTCTGAAGAGCTTCGGTGGTCGTCGGTCTGTGGGCACGTTTGGGCCAGGAAGCGGCTTCACAGTCGGCTTTTCACTTAGATGATCGTATGGGCTCCTAAACTTTTGCATACATTTGCACTTAGCGGGTTCTGTATCTGCCAGTTGTGCCTATTTTCCATTTGTTTTTATGAGCTGTCTCAGGCTTCCTCCTTATGAATGTGCCTCCACTGGAAATAAGTGTGGCCTGAGGCTGCTTGCTGTATTTTTAGTGAGTGGTCCAGGGGGTGTTCGCCAGACTGCTCATCCTTATATGTGCATGTGTGTGTATGTGTGTACGCGTGTGCATTTGTGCTGTTCTTCCATTCCTTCTCATTAACCAATGTCTATAGCGACATGCCCAGAGAATTTACTGTAAGGACTTAAGGTCGGTTTCCCCAGCAACACCTAGAAATGGCAGTTAAGTCAGCATAACTCAGGCTTTGAAATCCACACTCGATCAGTGAGAGAGGTCAAGACTGAGATATCACACTGAGGACGCGCACTCCATCCAAGTACGTACGCACAGAAACGCACTTCCTGATCTGTTTGGCCGAAGCAGCGGAAGTGTCTTCTGTGCAGATGCTCTGTTGCCTCACTAGTCTGCTTCTCCAAAAGCTATTTATATAAGGCAGTTCCACATATCCCTGTGCTCTACTGCCTTTACTATTCTGCCTCTTTAATCTAGCCTGTATAAAACGGTCTGGGCCACCCATGCGTGCAGCCGCCCGGCCTGTAATTACTGCCTTCGCAAAGCAGCAGGCTTCTCCTGCTGTTTGTCTGAGTCAGACGTCATTTCTTAAAGTCTTAAATACGTACCCTGTCGTCGGGAGACATTGAGTTTAATGCATAGCGATGCCACAGCCATCCGTAACTTAGGGTATAATTGTATTTGCTGGCCCAGGGTGGCCTTCCTTTAGTCCGTCCCTCAGTGCAGGTGCTGTACAGTGGGAGCATCTTTGCTAGCTGATGTAACAGAGCCGGTACTTGTTTTTCTTTTTGTTTTTTGTTTTTTTTTTTGGAGAAAAACAAGCCTGAAGGTTATGAAACGTAGGATGCTGACTCATCGTTGCATAGGCAAGCTGTTTGGATTTGAGGTTGCCTATTTCAGTCTGCTGAGATGCCACCCACCCCTCCTTTCCCTGAGAAACTACGATGGTCGTCAGGTTTTTTGCCTCAGTGCCTTTCCCTATCTGCTTTTTTGCTTCTTCATGTTTTTGCACGTTTGATGGCGAGGCTTCAGTCTCGTTGTCTTTTTTTCCCCTAGCTGCCCCATTTAATTCAAACAAGAAGCTGGAGAGTAAGACTTTGTCTTCTTGATAAGGAATTAAAAGGATTTTTTAAAATATCCTACCTTTTATCAAGTCAAGTCAAGATGCACTCACACCTACGGGCAATTTAGAGTGACCAATCAATCAACCTATCATGCATGTGTTTGGACTGTGGGAGAAAACCGGAGAGGAAAGAGGAAACCCACTCAAACACGGGGAGAACATGCACACTCCACACAGAACAGCCCAGACCAGGAATCCAACCTGGATCGTCTTGCTGTGAGGCGGCAGTGCTAACCACTACACCACCGTGACGCTGTCAGAGGTAGAAATAAACAGTGTAAACACAGTGACAGCAGCAATGTTCCAGACAGTGCAAGTAGTGAAGTGTATGAAGTGTAGTAGAAGTGTATGTGTGTGTAGAGTATGGGGGGCTATTCAGATCACACCCTGTGAGTTTAAAAACCTGATGGCTTGAGAAACAGAAGCTAAGAAGCTGTTGCAGAGTCTGGCAGCGGTGGCAGCAGAGAAAATAGTCTGTGAGGGACGGATGGGGTCGTCCACAGTGCAGCGTTCGGTGTAGATGTCCATGATGAAGGGGAGAGAGCCCCGATGATCTTCTCAGCTGCCCTCACTATTCGCTGTAGAGTCTTGCAGTCAGAGACGGTGCAATTCCCAAACCAGGCGATGATACAGCTGCTCAAGATGCTTTATGTTTAATGTATGGAGCTACTAATAAATATTTACTGCAGACGAACAAATTCAAGCTGCCGCTTCAGTGTAAAAATCTGAAACTCTCTACAGACGGTGTGTGATTTGTGCATTCTGGGCTCCTGTAGCAATCTTTTGAAAGACGACCCACTCCAGTGTAGATATGAAGGGCTCATTTTGGGCTAACAAATACATAATTTGTAGTCATAGGTCGTTAAACGCTAATGATATGTTCATGTTTCTGCTAATAGATCCTTCTAAATCGTACGCACTGCTTTTTATTAAGCAGGAGAACATGTGAGATGAGAAGAGAGAGATGTACAGTTATCTATGGATAGAAGAGAAAGCTGGTGTACTTCCTGCGGTGTTAGAGTAGTAGGTAGATTAGACAGTGAACCATGTGGACCAGCTACAGGCTAGTGTGTATGCTGAATGTATTGATCAGTTTGGATTAATTAGTTAGCCTTTTGCACAGTGAACATTAATGTTGGGCTTCACAGTGAAGTGATAAACAATGTAATGCTAGAAAACTTACAGAGGAAAGCCTTTAAGTCCTGTTATCTGATGCCTGTTCTCACATTAAGCTGTGCACCATGAACAGTGGCATAACATGAATCAGCTGAATATTCAAGCTCAGTCCAGACATTCCAGGCCAGATTAGGGCTCTGTTCACTGTTCGGTAAGACTTGCATGCTGTTGTTGAAGCAGTGAGCTGAAAGACCTGCAGCTTTCGTGCTTTCACCCCATTTCTTTGTGCAGGCACTGTGCTTGTGCAGCATTTTCACTGCGTTAAGGTGTGGATGGGTGACGAGAACAGTTAAAGGTGTGATAACGGAGGCCCGCTTCCTGTCTGTAAGAATGAGTCTGTGTGTGTGTGTGTGTGTGTGTGTGTGTAACTGAGGAAGTCTGAGGAGCAAGTCCAAGTACTGACACACATAAACAAAACCACAATGACCTATAAGAGCTCCACCAAGCGGTGTCAACAGGTGCATCCTATGCTTCACTACAGAGTACGATAAAGCACACACAGAATCGCGCACAGCAGCCTGTGGGAGTTGGTCATAGTTCTGTTGCTCTGAAACTGCACTGAACCTGACCTGAAAGTACTTACTGCTCATGTTGGTACACTCCCAGTGAAACGCTAGCTGGTTTCTTCAGATTGTAATTTCTTTATTTTGGCATGTTTTACGTTAAAAATCTTACAAACAATGTAGAACTATTGATTGCCTGTAAAAAGCTGCATTACTGAAACCCTTACATTTACAGGTTGAATATGTTTTTACCTTAATTGTATTTGTTAAAGTCTTTTCATGGTGGAATGTTACAAGCACGGCATTGGAGACCAAGAAAAACATAACCCTATTTTAAGATTTTCAACATTACATACAAAGTTTACTAAAACGTTTGGCTGATAGTGTACTAAAACGTTTGGATGGTAATGTTCTACAATGTTTGACTGGTAGTGTACTAAAACGTTTGACTGGTAGTGTTCTAAAACGTTTGGATGGTAATGTTCTACAATGTTTGACTGGTAGTGTACTAAAACGTTTGACTGGTAGTGATCTAAAACGTTTGTCTAGTAGTGTACTAAATTGTTTGACTGGTAGTGTACTAAAACGTTTGGCTGGTAGTGTACTAAAACGTTTGACTGGTAGTGTACTAAATTGTTTGACTGGTAGTGTACTAAAACGTTTGGCTGGTAGTGTACTAAATTGTTTGACTGGTAGTGTACTAAAACGTTTGTCTAGTAGTGTACTAAATTGTTTGACTGGTAGTGTACTAAAACGTTTGGCTGGTAGTGTACTAAAACGTTTGACTGGTAGTGTACTAAATTGTTTGACTGGTAGTGTACTAAAACGTTTGACTGGTAGTGTACTAAAACGTTTGACTGGTAGTGTACTAAATCGTTTGACTGGTAATGATCTAAAACGTTTGACTGGTAGTGTACTAAATCGTTTGACTGGTAATGATCTAAAACGTTTGGCTGGTAGTGTACTAAATTGTTTGACTGGTAGTGTACTAAAACGTTTGAATGGTAGTGTACTAAAACGTTTGACTGGTAGTGTACTAAATTGTTTGACTGGTAGTGATCTAAAACGTTTGTCTAGTAGTGTACTAAATTGTTTGACTGGTAGTGTACTAAAACGTTTGGCTGGTAGTGTACTAAAACGTTTGACTGGTAGTGTACTAAATCGTTTGACTGGTAATGATCTAAAACGTTTGACTGGTAGTGTACTAAAACGTTTGACTGGTAGTGTACTAAAACGTTTGACTGGTAATGTTCTAAAACGTTTGACTGGTAATGTTCTAAAACGTTTGACTGGTAGTGTTTTAAAACGTTTGACTGGTAGTGTATTAAAACGTTTGACTGGTAATGTTCTAAACGTTTGACTGGTAGTGTACTAAAACGTTTGACTGGTAGTGTACTAAAACGTTTGACTGGTAATGTTCTAAAACGTTTGACTGGTAGTGTACTAAAACGTTTGACTGGTAATGTTCTAAAATGTTTGACTGGTAGTGTACTAAAACGTTTGACTGGTAATGTTCTAAAACGTTTGTCTGGTAGTGTACTAAAACGTTTGACTGGTAATGTTCTAAAACGTTTGTCTGGTAGTGTACTAAAACGTTTGACTGGTAATGTTCTAATACGTTTGACTGGTAGTGTACTAAAACGTTTGACTGGTAATGTTCTAAAACGTTTGACTGGAAGTGTACTAAAACGTTTGACTGGTAGTGTACTAAAACGTTTGACTGGTAGTGTTCTAAAACGTTTGACTGGTAGTGTACTAAAACGTTCGACTGGTAATGTTCTAAAACGTTTGACTGGTAGTGTACTAAAACGTTTGTCTGATAGTGTTCTAAAACGTTTGACTGGTAGTGTACTAAAACGTTTGGCTGGTAATGTTCTAAAACGTTTGACTGGTAGTGTACTAAAACGTTTGACTGGTAGTGTTCTAAAATGTTTGACTGGTAGTGATCTAAAACGTTTGACTGGTAATGTTCTAATACGTTTGACTGGTAGTGTACTAAAACGTTTGACTTGTAATGTTCTAAAACGTTTGACTGGTAGTGTACTAAAACGTTTGACTGGTAGTGATCTAAAACGTTTGACTGGTAGTGTACTAAAACGTTTGACTGGTAGTGTATCTAAAACGTTTGGCTGATAGTGTACTAAAATGTTTGACTGGTAGTGATCTAAAACATTTGACTGGTAGTGTACTAAAACGTTTGACTGGTAGTGTACTAAAACGTTTGGCTGATAGTGATCTAAAACATTTGACTGGTAGTGTATCTAAAACGTTTGACTGGTAGTGTACTAAAACGTTTGACTGGTAGTGTATCTAAAACGTTTGGCTGATAGTGATCTAAAACATTTGACTGGTAGTGTATCTAAAATGTTTGACTGGTAGAGATCTAAAATGTTTGGCTGGTAGTGTACTAAAATGTTTGACTGGTAGAGATCTAAAATGTTTGGCTGGTAGTGTATCTAAAACGTTTGGCTGGTAGTGTACTAAAACGTTTGGCTGGTAGTGTATCTAAAACGTTTGACTGGTAGTGATCTAAAACGTTTGACTGGTAGTGATCTAAAACGTTTGACTGGTAGTGTACTAAAACGTTTGGCTGGTAGTGTACTAAAACGTTTGGCTGGTAGTGTACTAAAACGTTTAGCTGGTAGTGTACTAAAACGTTTGGCTGGTAGTGTACTAAAACGTTTGGCTGGTAGTGTACTAAAACGTTTGGCTGGTAGTGATCTAAAACATTTGACTGGTAGTGTACTAAAACGTTTGGCTGGTAGTGTACTAAAACGTTTGGCTGGTAGTGTACTAAAACGTTTGGCTGGTAGTGTACTAAAACGTTTGGCTGGTAGTGTACTAAAACGTTTGGCTGGTAGTGAATCTAAAACGTTTGGCTGGTAGTGTACTAAAACGTTTGGCTGGTAGTGTACTAAAACGTTTGGCAGGTAGTGTACTAAAACGTTTGGCTGGTAGTGTACTAAAACGTTTGACTGGTAGTGATCTAAAACGTTTGACTGGTAGTGATCTAAAACGTTTGGCTGGTAGTGTATCTAAAACGTTTGACTGGTAGTAATCTAAAACGTTTGGCTGGTAGTGTACTAAAACGTTTGGCTGGTAGTGTATCTAAAACGTTTGACTGGTAGTGTACTAAAACGTTTGGCTGGTAGTGTATCTAAAACGTTTGACTGGTAGTAATCTAAAACGTTTGGCTGGTAGTGTACTAAAACGTTTGGCTGGTAGTGTATCTAAAACGTTTGACTGGTAGTAATCTAAAACGTTTGTCTGGTAGTGTACTAAAACGTTTGGCTGGTAGTGATCTAAAACGTTTGACTGGTAGTGATCTAAAACGTTTGACTGGTAGTAATCTAAAACGTTTGTCTGGTAGTGTACTAAAACGTTTGGCTGGTAGTGTATCTAAAACGTTTGGCTGGTAGTGTACTAAAACGTTTGGCTGGTAGTGATCTAAAACGTTTGACTGGTAGTGTTACTAAAACGTTTGACTGGTAGTGTACTAAAACGTTTGGCTGGTAGTGTACTAAAACGTTTGGCTGGTAGTGTACTAAAACGTGACCGATCATTCAAACATACATGTGGATTGTCTTGCCTTGAGACAACAGTGCTAACCACTGCACCACCGTGCCGCCGATGTGATTACAGGTTTACTAGATGTTTGTGAATCCTTTAAAATTATTAGGATTTCTGCTTTAACAGGGCCTAAAATGCAAACTTCATGGAAAACATAAAAATTAAGCCATACACCATACACGCCATATTACATCTAATACATACAGAAACCTAAAAAATCCCAAATAGATTTAACGTATATTATCCCTCTCATTATAGAATCTTGGAACTCTTAGTATTGTTTATAAAGTAAAGACCTGTCTTCTGTTTCTATTTCATATAGTGTCATGTAAAGTCTGGACATTTCTGTTATGAAAGTGACAGCATGAGAAAACGTTAGCAACCTGTGTGACCTGTACTATCTGTGATGTGTCTGGTTTCTCATAGGAGAGATGAGGAACGATCTTTACGTCACCCTGGAGAAAGGAGAGTTTGAGAAAGGAGGGAAGACTGTTGCCAGAAACGTGGAGATCACCGTCTATGCTCTGGACGTGGATGGACAGATTCTCAGGGTAATTAACGTTCTCGAGTTATGATTAAACCACTGAGAATCGATCAGTCTGTTCTGACCTCACATGTCTTTTTTTCTAGCGACTGTTGTGCGGTTGGACAAGTTTTAGAGAACTAAGTTTCTTCAAACGTAATGAGATATTGTAGTGATCTTCGTACAGATTGGTGTAGGTTATGATTATCTTTTGGTTTGAAATGCTGCGCTACTGAGCTGGACCTTGTGGTTACAAAACTAGGCAGATTGGAAATGACAAGCTAACGATATCTTCGTTAGTGTCAAAAGTAGGACTGTGTATTGGCAAGAACCCGGCGATACAATACATATTGTGATATAGCGGTCACAATTCAATATATCATGATATACTGTGATACTGCAAGCAAAGTGATATACTGTGATTTTTCAAATTATACTATTTAAACACACCACTGTATGAACAGGTTTGTCAATGCTTACAATAGCACTTGTGCTGCTTGTTAATGTTGGAGTGGAGCTGAAATGGATTACAACACTGCCATCTACTGGTCAGAGGTTTAAACACAACACACAATGATTCACTATCTGCCAGGAATATGTGTATAGATACTGTGTTTTTGAGAATCGATACAGTATCACTAAACATAATATCCCGATATTTAATATTTTTATATTTTCTTACACCCCTAATCAAAATACTTCTCCCAACTTGCCAGTCATACAAAACAAATCATTAATTGAAATAATAAAGCACTCCAGTGGTGTGTATTTTGGCTAAATCTGAGCTATACGCTAGAGGCTCAACATTACATGCACTGGGAGTTTCTGTAAAGCTTGTTCAAGCTCGCAGCAACACATCAATTAACACTTCTGTCATTATTTGGATTCTGTAATCAGACTTAGCAGAAGTATCTAACTGCATGCTTTTGGTTAGCAGTGGCCTGAACTGCCCTCGCTAATGTGCCATTTTCTGGCTGCAGAATGTACAAGTGTAAAAAAGTTCAAACGAGTATAATTGGAGGCCTCGCTGCTTCTGCAGGCACACGATACCTAAATCATTTTACACTGTGTCAGTGCAGCTAATCTGAGCAGACGTGATGTGCTTATTTTGTTCCGCCTCATACTTGTGAAACCACACGCAGATGGAGCTGTTGTTGGCTTGTGGTTTTCCTGCTTGTGCGGACAACTCGAACATAAGCGCTGATGGGCAGCCTGCCACACATCGACCTGCTTACTCTGTGTGTGTGTTTGTATGTGTGTGTGTGTGTGTGTTTGTATGTGTGTTGCTCTACAGGGCTACGTAGCAGCGGGATCAGGCGAGCCAGGTGCAGATGAGTATCACTCATTTGTGCTGTACCACAACAACAGCCCGCGCTGGGCCGAGCAGATCAAGCTACCCATCCCAGTGGACATGTTCCGCGGATCACACGTCCGCTTCGAGTTCCGCCACTGCTCCAGTAAGAAGGCCTGACACTCACTTTCTGATCTGACAAGTGATTTACAGTTCCTTAGAAAACATGAAACCTCAGATTTTACCACATTTTGACAGCAAGTAGTGCAGAATATCACAGATATCATTTATTTAATATTTAAAAACAACTTGAAAATTCTAGTTTGGTCAAAGCCTGAGTGTAAAATGTCATATTAGGATAACCAATAACCAATTATAATCTATTCTAACTTTCCAGAATGTATAAATACCATACGTTTTAATATTGCTGATGCTCCGCTGGCCCCTACCAGGAGAGCTAGTTGATGACTGGTCTAGTTTAACAAGTCTAGGACTGTGCACTGCCTGTTTGTGTGTTTAGATCTAACAGTGGTCTTTGTACAAACTGGAATAGTGCCAAAATCCACACATTTTACATGTGATGTTGTGATGCTTGTCAGCATGTGATGCCTTTGGCTGCCTAGAAATTTTCTGTCTTGTTCCATTGAGGACTCAGGAGATCCACTTCCATAGGGTAATAATCCACTTCCATAAGGAGAAGGGATGTTGAAAGGAAAATAAGCAAAAACAAACAACAAACAATGTTAAAGTTTTAAAATATTCAGAGAAAATGGGGCTTTTTACCATACAAGACCTGGTAGACCACCCAGACTGTCCCCATCAGATGAAGAGTACTTACATAAGACTACTTAGAGACAGAGAAAAAATGAAAGCTCCACTTTCGCTTCCAAATCTGAACAAATCCACAGGTGTTTCTATCCATGCTTCCTTTGTGTTAAAGCACTTCAACACTATGAGTCTGAAAGGATTTGTAGGATATGTATTTGAAGCCATTATTAAAATAAGGAAATAAATTAAAAAAAGTTAATTGCACTACAACACTGATACCAGTCGTCTGAGATGAGTCTGTATTTGTATTGAGAGAAACAGAAAATGCGCTCAACTAAGACTGAACCGAGTGGAAAGCCTTCCCTGCAGATTTCTTTGAAAAACAGAAAACAAGTTTTTGGAAAAGAACAGAATGATGGCTAAATACTGAGAGAAATGATATTATGTTTACTGCTTGAGGCTTTTAGTGGCCTTTTCTGTCTGGAGACTAAATAAATGTTCGTTTGCGCAGTACTATCTACACAGTTCCACACAGTATTTCAACCACTTCAACAGACTTCAAAAAGCCCATCTGTACCAACTTGGCCATTTCCTTGTAGCAAAGCTCCGTCGTTCTGTCTGGCTCCAAGGCTTGCAGGGAAGCATGCAGAAATTACATTATTTAATTAGCTTCACATGAATGACAGTGTAAGATCCACAGCAAAGCTCTACGGGGAGTGTATTTCTCTAATAGGTCCTAATTTGGGTGTGTAGTAATGATAAAGCTGTGAGGAAAGGCCTGTAATCTTAGTCTAGATCTCAGACAAAAATAAACTGGATGAATTATCATTCACTGGATTAGGACTACATAGCACATTTGGTACTTTAGATGACAAATAGTACCCAAGCACCCCTTTTAATTAGAAAATTTGTCTTATTTACAGAGGATTTGTTCTCCCAGTACCAGAGGTGTCAAAGGTATCCACAGTCATTACTCAGGTAGAAGTATAGATACTAGGGTTTAAAAATACTTCTGTAGAAGTTGAAGTATCAACTCCAGCTTATTACTCAAGAAAAAATGTAGAAGTACTGCTTTCAAAGTTTTCAAAAATAAATAATAAAAGTAAAAGTAATGTAAGAAAAAAAAAACATGCCATTAGGGACAAAAGCTTAGGTCTCACCAAGGGGGTCTATAGTGCACTAGCCCACCTCCCCAAAAACATTCTTCTAAAATCCATAATGACTATAATGTTATATTAAAATGGTGATAAGTTTGGGATGCGCTAGGCTTCCTGTTTCAGCCGCATATACACCCATTAAAAATGAATGTAGTTTAGTACAATGTAAATATATTAAAGAAGCATATCTGTGTACTACAGTACTACAGTACTACATATATGTGTTTCATGGAGCAGAAGATATGATGGCTAGTTGTCTATAAGTATTGTAATGGAGCAAAAAGTCTAACTTTAAAGACATGTTATCAATAACCTTTACTGGAATGTACATGTACATGAATGAAAACAAGCTGTAAATGAAATAGGAGTAACGAGACTAGTTTTAAAATGTAAGGAGTAGAAGTAAGAAGTCAGCTGAAAAGTAATTACTCCAGTAAAGTATAAATAACCAACATTTCTAATTAAGTAAGGTAATGAAGTATTTGTACTTCATTACTTGACACCTCCACTGAGAAAGCTCTACACTAGATGTTGGAATTTTGTAGTTGACTCAAGTTTTGTATTTGCCAATAGACTACGATGATCTGGAGCAGTTGCACATGAGGTCACCATGTTCAAGTGTTGGCTACAAGGGTATAAACCCCTCAGCTTTGAGATTTAAAGCAGTGAAACTGTTCTCTGGATTAGTGGAACTCCAGCAGGTGTCATTGGCATGAGCTACTGAATTACATTATCCAATACCAGCACCTGACCTGACTACTGCTCTCATATCTGAATGTAATCAAATTCTCACAGCTGTGTTCCAGCATCTAGTGTAAAGCTTTCTCAGAGGGAAGAGAACACATTTCCTTTTTATACCGTTGATTTTAGAAGAAACGTTGGATGAGCAGATGATGTCAATTAACATTTAGACAGAAAGAGTGGGACTGACATCTTTAGTTTTTATGTAGCAATCTTAATTTGAAGAATTATCCCAAGAACTGTACTTTCAACTGGAAAGCTGTTGGAATCCCACATGGTTGTTAAGGTGTTGCTATGATAGCCCAAGTAGTCACTAAAGTTTTTGTGGGGCTGACTTAATGGAATAGTTCAGAAAAAAAAATTGGACCACCGTAATCAATCAGATGTGTTTCATATCTTATATGTGTTTCCCTAGTATAAAGTAGGAAATGCCGGACTAAAAGTGCTAACAGATGCTGGAGTTTGATTGTCACCAAGCTGGTCTGCATGAGTACATGCCCAACAACGCCCATCGGCTTCTTCAGAAAACTTCCAGACATTTACTTGTTTCACGTCAATGTGGTTTGGAGTACAGTATGACTTACTTTAGTCCAGAAAAACAAATAAAAAACTAAATGCCAGCCATTGTGAGTAACCGAAGCCTCTTACCTCAATATTACACAATATTTGGTATGTGTGGGAACAATATGTGACCTCTGGGGTA
Source organism: Megaleporinus macrocephalus (assembly GCA_021613375.1). Taxonomy (NCBI): domain Eukaryota; kingdom Metazoa; phylum Chordata; class Actinopteri; order Characiformes; family Anostomidae; genus Megaleporinus; species Megaleporinus macrocephalus. The sequence continues at coordinate 16,248,389 of CM038702.1, forward strand.
AGTGATAAATCATGCTAATTTTATTTCTTGCCAAACTATTCATTTATTATAGAGAGCTCTGACTAACATAGCACTGTTTTCACTTTTTAAAACAGAAGCAGTTTGCCATGGAGTTTCTGATACAAAGCTCACACATGATATTAAGTATGCAGTGCAGGAGGAGAGTGATGTCAGTGGTGTTGATGTGATGTGATGTGATGTGTGTGTGTTCTTCAGCGAAAGACAAAGGGGAGAAGAAGCTGTTCGGCTTCTCCTTCGTTCCTCTGATGCAGGAAGATGGACGGACCCTACCTGATGGCACACATGAGCTCATTGTCCATAAGGTACTTTCTGTTAGTGTCTCATGTTCATAGTATTCCCAGTATATGAAGAAAGATTGCTCAAAGTGGCTCAAGTGCTTGAAGAGTACTGTTGCAGTAATATTGTTAAATATTGCAGTACACAGTGCAGTTTATTAAAAAACTTATTGGAGAATATTGGAGAATCAGTAGTGTGATATGGTTTAAGATGGGAATGCATTATTTTGAGGATAATTAACATTAAATATTTAATGCAAGGTAATATACAGGCATTGTTTCATTATATAAAGTGTTTTCTTTTAAAAAAGAAACAATACAAACAATGTTTTCTCAGTTCTATTTGACAGACGCTCTTACACAGATGTAGGCTAAAGCAGCGCTGGGAGATTTGCACAAGAGTTATTGCAGAGAGCAGTGATATTACTCACTACATGGCACCAACTATTGTAACTAATTATCAATAACAAGATTCATAGCCATCTCAATATTTTCTATTACAGACATCCCTGATGTAATGTCTTTGTTGTTGCATCTTAATTTATCAGAGATATTATTTATATACATTATAGTCAAAAGTTTGGACACCCCTGTGGAATTATTCCGGGACCAGAAACATCTGGTTTTGTTTTAAAGAATGTTTATACTTTGTTTTAGAAATTAGCCTCATTTGCTCTGATGCCCTTTCACATGTTTTTAGCACCAGCAGCTTTACTAGAAAACACATGAGATGCTTTTCTGGCATGACTTACAAAGATAGTGTACATGCTGAGATGTTGTTGTTTCTGAAAATCAGTCATTTTTTGTTTAAATGTAAAATGTTTGTTTTAGAAACATTTGCCATCAAACTTCACCATTTAAATTTGTCTTTCAATGCATTAAGATCAAAATGTCTTAATTATTATAAAATGTGTGTTCAGGTAGGTGTGTCCAAACTTTTGACTGGTTCTTTATCACAGCCTTCTCAATATCAGTAACATAGCAATGATTCATGTATGATATCGGCGCTGTCCAATGAAAAACAAGTATCTCCAAAAATGCAACCAAAAACATACTTTGCTTTCAATGGAAGTCAATGGAACCAGATTTTTTCCCAAGAGAGCAAGAGAGCAAGAGAGCACTTCTATTGGTCCATTCGTTTGTCATTGGACAGCAGCGATATAGTGTGCAGCCATTATGTACAGTAATACGCGTCTGTTTCTTTTAATCTAGTTTTTTGTTCATGTATATTGTACTAGCAGACAATGTAATATAATATTCACACGTTTGTATGCTAATTTGCACAAGCAAATAACGGCTCCTGAGAAGTGTCCCAGAGGCGTGCCCAGTTTAAGAGCCATGTAGATCTCACTAAGGGTGTAGTGCTCAGTAATTAAAGACTAGAAAATGATTTTGGATTAACAGGCTGAATTTACAGAGTCTGCAAGACACACAAGCAACTATCAACACACTGTTCCTTTGCTGCTTGTCCTCAGGCTTTCCCTGTGGCTGTGTTTGATCATGCACCACATATATTCTTTGGAAACACCTCATTAAAGGGATCTCGTTTGTTCAGCAATTGGTTCTAGAAAACATCAGCCACTTCTTAGAATAAGCCACTTCATCATTTTAGTGGACCTGTATATTTAGAAGGAACGAAAAAAACAAATTTGCTCAGTTCCTCTAATTGACAACGCATCTGTCATTTATAGCTATGACCACATCCTCTTATTATTTAAGTTTTTGAGTTTTTGTGAATAAAGTACATCAGAGGCTTCAGTGTGGTAATTCGTGGAAAGGTGTAGCATGCAGACATGCACAGGAAATGTAATAATATTAGTCTGGCCTACTTGCATGCAGTCTACTAACCTTTGCCTCTCATAAACCGTAGTCTTTGAACACGGCATGGACTTCAGCTGAGTGATACAGAGAAACAGATTTTCTCCTGACTAGTCTGTAGTCTTGTATGCTTTTGCTTTTATTGATTTATCAAAGTTTCTTCGCAAAGCGCAGAATACTAGGAGGAGAGTATTATAATGAACTACATACTCTGATTTAGGACATTTGTTGATATGTTTGTACTCAGAAGAAGAGAGCTTTCAAAATACCTTTACATACTTATGAACTAAACAGCACTTTAAATGGTCGGTTATAGCCAAACGTTTTAGAACACTACCAGTTAAAGGTCCAAGAACACTACCAGCCAAACGTTTTAGTACACTACCAGCCAAACGTTTTAGTACACTACCAGCCAAACGTTTTAGATACACTACCAGCCAAACGTTTTAGTACACTACCAGTCAAACGTTTTAGATACACTACCAGTCAAACATTTTAGTACATTACCAGCCAAACATTTTAGATCATTACCAGTCAAACGTTTTAGATACACTACCAGACAAACGTTTCAGAACACTACCAGTCAAACGTTTTAGTACACTACCAGTCAAACGTTTTAGATACACTACCAGTCAAACGTTTTAGAACACTACCAGTCAAACGTTTTAGTACACTACCAGCCAAACGTTTTAGTACACTACCAGTCAAACGTTTTAGTACACTACCAGTCAAACGTTTTAGTACACTACCAGCCAAACGTTTTAGATCACTACCAGTCAAACGTTTTAGATACACTACCAGTCAAACGTTTTAGATACACTACCAGTCAAACGTTTTAGTACACTACCAGTCAAACGTTTTAGATACACTACCAGTCAAACGTTTTAGATCACTACCAGTCAAACGTTTTAGATACACTACCAGCCAAACGTTTTAGATCACTACCAGTCAAACGTTTTAGATACACTACCATCCAAACGTTTTAGATCACTACCAGTCAAACGTTTTAGATACACTACCATCCAAACGTTTTAGTACACTACCAGTCAAACGTTTTAGATACACTACCAGTCAAACGTTTTAGATACACTACCAGTCAAACGTTTTAGATACACTACCAGTCAAACGTTTTAGATCACTACCAGTCAAACGTTTTAGATACTCTACCAGTCAAACGTTTTAGATACTCTACCAGTCAAACGTTTTAGATACACTACCAGTCAAACGTTTTAGATACACTACCAGTCAAACGTTTTAGAACACTACCAGTCAAACGTTTTAGATACACTACCAGTCAAACATTTTAGATACACTACCAGTCAAACGTTTTAGATACACTACCAGTCAAAATCACAAGCTTTGTCGATTTCAAGTCAAAATCGTGTAAAAAAAAAAACCAACAGATAGTTTCAACATAAAGATCCACAGTTTGTGAGTGAGCACTCACTCATGTTGTGCTAGTCGTATGTTAATTATAAAGTTGTGTCTGTGTTCATTTGCAGGGAAGTTCTTAGTAGATAATCTTCTCAATTGTTGGTAATTAACGCCTCTTTTACTAAATCTGTCCCAAACAGCCAACTCTGTTACGTCAGATAACAGATGCCCACATTGTCTGGCGTTGCTCTGAGGGATGTGGGGGTGGGGGAGGGGGATCATCCAAAAAGAGCAAGGCCAATTATTGCTGTTTGGACTCCCTGTCACACATGGCTGCTGCATCAGCGGAGATCAAACCCTTATTATCACCATAATTTGAGGAAATTACACATTATATTTCTTTGGCAAAATGAATGTCCTAATTATACGTCAGTGTGTGAATCTGCAGCGGAGCCACCTGTGAAGCCTTAGAAAATAAAAACATAGTAAAAAATCTTCTGGTTTTGGTCTTGGCTGTAATCTGTTTGTAGAGTAAATTCATTTACTCTCAGCGTTCTGCTCTGTTTTCATAGCAATTTACCTGTAAATTCATGGGTCTTGGTTTCTTGACACAACATTCCATATCAGGCTTGTTGCTCGGATTATTGTCCTGGCATTATTCTAACACAGAAACCACTTTATTCAGCACTGCGCTGTTAACCTCTGCCTGTGCAAGGCCTATGATGCATGATTGTGAGCACGGTTTTGCTTGCTGATGTCACATGCTGTTTTATCAAGACAAATGGTCTGAAGTAAAGTGAGTTGTTAGCATTTACAGTAGAGGTTATAAAACTGCTGACCACATTTTGTGTCTTTGCTTTACTAATGGCTTGTAGATAATGAGATGCTGCCCGAATGGTGCAGTGTTCTTTTGTGTAGTCGTAAAGGAATCAGCTATTCAATTAACTGTTCCAAAGAAGAACAAGAGACTATCAGTTGAAACTGGGAAGCCATAAAACTAAGCTTCCCCATAGCTTTAGAAATGTGTGGACCAGTGTGGTCCAATGTCCGTTCATTCATTGATATCACATTGCTTATTATCAACCTTTTAATTAGGGGTGTGTTTAAAAAAATCGATTTTTCGATTCAAAACGATCTTCATTTGAATAATCCGATATCGATTCGTATAAACTCGAGATCGATCTTTAAAATTAGCATTTAGCATTGGGTGTGGCCAAATACGGTGAATATAAACATATAAACACTAATGTTTTTAGTAATGGTAGGTTGAGTGTTCCTTGTACATTTACTACATTAGTTCTCTGAAAATCTCTTTTCATATTCAAACAAAATATATTATTGTAACTGAAATATCCCTAAATGAATCAATATTGAATTAAATCGAATCAGAATTCGAATTGAATTGGGACCTTGTGAATCGGGATCGAATCGATCCGGGAAATCAGTGGCAATACCCAGCCCTACTTTTAATGGCATTAATAAACTGAGAATGGCAGTAATGATTATAATGGTATATGAACTATGTATATATATTCACTTAGCCACATATAGCAGGCTATTAGTTCTCCAGAAGCTTTCTTGCTGCTTTGCGTCAATGACACTTTGTGTTTTTAGTTTATTTCATTGGTATTTTTCCTCTGTATCCATACAGTATTGCCTCCAGATAACAAACAGATTCAATTACTGAAGTATTGATGCTACACTGAAAGGCTGATGTCACTTTTATATATTTTCCAGTGTGAGGAGAACACTAACCTTCAGGACTGTGCTCGCTACCTCAAACTGCCCTTCTCCAAAGCCAACCTGCCAGGCAACAACCAAGCTGTGAAAGGCACCAAGGAGTCATTCTGGATCACCTCCTTCCTCTGCTCCACCAAACTCACTCAGAATGGTACACTCCTTGCTCTTTGTCTCTGTGTGTATTGTGTGCATTCATGGAAGTTTGTTAGGTGTACCCAAGATGAACTACAGGGGGTCCTGAGGGGTCAAGGACCTTTTAATGCACATCTTGGACCCCCCGAATGTCTAAAATCTAAAATTTTTACTTTTTATGATGCTATAGAATAAACCCTCAAGTCCAAATTCAGGAAAAAGGTGACTGTTCATCTGCTTCGCCCACAAATCGGTACCTGAGCTTGACAAACATTTAGTCTGAGCTCAACCCAAAAAACACATGATTTAGTTTTGAGTATGAAACTGACCACCAAACTGACCTGAACCTGCTGATCATCACCCACAGAAATAAAACACATAATATTTAATTAATTTATTAAGCAGTGCTTAATAACAATAACCCACAATTAACTGTTCTGGGCATTGCTAATAAAGCAAGATGTGAGCTTTCATCCTAAAAAAATATATTACAGTGTATTAATACATCATATTATGCATGTTATTGAACATAGTACTGAAATCAGAGCTGCAGTTTTATGTACAGCTTACATGTTTTTGTAAACGGGAGCATTGATCCCAGTGAAGTGACATAAGAAGTCTTATAAAAGATATCATAACGTAGGGTCGCCTGCAGCCTGTCCACCAATTTGCCAGGGGTTTCAGATTAAATGGCCAATTCATTAAGTCATGTGTTAGTTAAGTTAGGCGTACCTAACAAACTAGCTCTCTGTGAAGGATCACAAAACTTAACATCAGAATTAGTACAGAGCCGTATCACACACTGTGGGAGGAGTGTAATTGTCCTTTGAATGGCACTTGAAATATAGCTTTTTACTCAGGCTTCTCTCACCATAAACATGACCAACACTGCTCATATGTAGTTGCCTTATTGCACTGAATGCTCTCTGCAGGTGATATGCTGGACTTGCTGAAGTGGAGAGCGCACCCAGAGAGGATCAGTGACAGCTTGACCAAACTGAAGGAGATTGATGGCTCTGAGATAGTCAAGGTAGACTGCACTGCACCCAGCTCTCTTTTTTTAATCAGTCTGTTGATTTTTTATGCACAGTACTATGTTAGTGTCTTATGCCACCTGAGAAATCATATATATATATTTGTGCTTCTCTGTGTGCGTGTGAGTTTATTAGGTGAAACTGAACATTTTCTCTTGCAGTTCTTGCAGGACACACTGGACACGCTCTTTGGGATATTAGATGAGAGTCCTCAGAGATACGGCCTCAAAGTGTTTGATTGTCTTGTAAGTGCTTACCCTGTTTCTCGGGGTTGTATTTAACCTTTTCATACTTTCTTTTAAACATGTTTAAATAAAAAATAGTCTAGATCATGTGTCAAACTCAAGGCCCACTGGCCAAATGTGGCCCGGCACATCCTTTTATGTGGCCCGCGAGAGCTTGAAAGGTCTTAGTGTCTAAAAATAAATAGCCATTAATGTAGTTATGCCAAAAATTACATTTCCCACAATGCATTTCGATTGTGTTACGGCTTACTGCCACTAGACGACAGTGTAGTCATTGATGTTATAACGCGGCCGGTCCCATAATGTCCAGAAAAAGAAAAGTTGATGCAGATGGACGGCTGTTTCAACAAAGATGGGAAGGTGAATACATGTTCGTGCTTCAAGGCGAAAGACCGGTCTGGCTTTTGTGTTTCGAAGCAACATGTCGGTTATTAAAGAGACAATCTACACCAGCATTTTCACACCAAGCACAGAGCTCAGTATGTCAAAGCTAGCCTTGAAGAAAAGCAACAGATTGCACAAGAATTAAAAGACAAACTGAAGTCGCAGCAGAATCTGTTCACGAAAGCCAAAAACAATGCGGCAGTGAAAGCTAGCTTTATTGTGGCTGAAGAAATCGCCCGAGCTTCAAAGTGTTTTTCAGAGGGAGCGTTTTTGAAGCAGTGCATGCTGAAGGTCTGTGAGCAGGTGTGTCCTGACCAGACACACACTTTTAAAAATGTCAGTTTGTCAAGAAACACCATCGCTGACCGAGTTAAGGAACTAGCAGAAAATCCTGCAACACAGCTGGCCGAGGAGTCACGCAGCTACACAGCTTTTTCTTTAGCTGTTGATGAAACACAGATATGTGTAGTTGCTGTTGCAGTGTATTTAGTGTTTGCAGGTTTTATGTGTTTATGCTGACAGATGTTTATTGTAATCAAAGCATCTCATTAGTTTGATGCAAGACTGTTTTTAATCTCTCACACATGTTCTTAGCAGCTTGCTAGCATTTTTGATTTTATACTAATTAAGCCTCATTTCAGTATGTCAAACGTTTTGATCAAAGTTAATATTACAACTTGTGTTTGATGTTATTTTTTATTCACTTGAATAGTTTGATCCTTGATTGATGGAGTTTGTGGATTTCAAAACACGACAAATTAAAAGGATTTATGTTATAACAGAGCAACAAGCAAACATATTTTTTTCCATGCAACTGTAATGTTTTAATTGAATAAGTAATACATTCAGAGTTATTTAACATTAAGGAGTAGTTACATTACAGCCATTATGCCGATGTGGCCCTCGGTGAAAATGAGTTTGACACCCCTGGTCTAGATCAATATTTTTGCTCTGTATTGAATAATAAACACTGTATATTATTATATGTATATAATTATAAGTAACTTCTATAGTTATGTGTAACTTCTCTTGGTTATAGTGAACACCAGTTCTTGTTCTTGCCCACAGGTGCATATTATTAACTTGCTCCAGGACAGCAAATTTCAGCACTTTAAACCAGTCATGGACACCTACATTGAGAGTCACTTTGCAGGAGCTTTGTCCTACAGGTATTCAGAACTGTCTTCATTTGACTGAGAATTCTTTAGTGTCTGCAGTCTGGTAGCCTCATTCATCAGACCTGCACCCACCGTTCATTCAGACAGCCTGCGCACAATGCCCTTGAAATACAGTTGAAAAGTTTGAGGATAGCCGTGCTGAGAGGCAGCGGCAGTGCAACAGCTTGACGGTTCAGTGAAGTGTGAATTTATCACCTGCACAGCACCCCCTGCCTGCAGGAGGAGTGTTACAGGAACAGTTTGTTCTCCAACTTACACCACACGACTGAGCCTCAGCGTGACGCTTCGTTCTGTTCCCTCCGATAACACACATAGCGTTCTCCCAATAGGATTATACACACACACAAACACACACACACACACACACACACACACACACACAGTTTCTTACAGGGTCCTGTACTAAGACGCACACACATAGTTTCGTACAGGATCCTGGCGTAAAAGCCACTCACATATATTGCTATACAGTGTCAGGAAGGGGGGGTCATACATGTATTTGATGCTTCTTGACCTTTTCATATGCTTTTAGACTAGAGACAGTTGTCTACGCACAGTTGAAAAATACCCTTAACTTTACTTTTCTACATTGTTCATGGCAGCTGCCCTCTACAAAAAATAAAAATAAAAAATAAATAAAAATAAAATTCCATAATGAATGGATGGAAAATTAAATGACTTGAAAAACTCGTTTAACATTGACTTAAATTGAAAGTAAATTGAAATTGAGAGTAAAGTTACTGTACAGATACTACAGTAGAGATACGTTTTGCTTTGGGCAGCCACGATATGTCACTTAATAAGCATTTTCTTAGCCTGACCTAATCTGAACCTTAAAAGGGAAGGGATTTTTTTTTAGTTTGTAATTCAGTTGTTGAATATGGAGGCAGTGATTTGGAGTGGTTTGATGTGAAATGGTTCACTGTGGAGAAACTTTTTCTGTATAGTGGTGGTGAAAGGTGTCATGATGTCTATTAGTCTACTAGGTCTTTAGTAGGTCTCTAGTCATGTCCACCTTGGTTAAATCTAAGAAAAAACTGAGGCAAAACCAAGTCTTAATGAAGTCAAGACTGAGTCCAAATAAGACCAAAGCCTTTATAAGCAGGCCTTATTAACTATATTGCTTAGTTTCGGCATCAAATTATAACAAAATATCTTTCTTATAACAGAAATTCAAATCAAACTAAAACCTTTAAACTGAACTGTTCCCATCAGTAATACCACCCATCTGGCATTCTTTAACCCACTAGGATCATCAGCCCCCTGTAGTAAGAGAGTACAATACAGTATGGTACCATTGAGTTTATCCAGAAAACTGTTTTACCTCTCCGCAACATACTAAACCCACAGCCAGGTTAAATGCCATCTGACTAGAAAATACTTTGGGGACACTGATGGCTGAGACTGAGACAAGTCCAAGTAAAAAAACCTATAAGTCTGAGACATATCTCAATAAACAAATTCTAGAGTCTGGAATAATGTGAGTCCTACAGCCCACATGTCTCCGCTGCAAATATAGCCCCTTTAATTACTATCCAGAACCACCAGAAGCCTACAAATGTCTGAGCTTTAAATGTGATGTTGATAGTGAGAAACACTTTCTATGAAGGCTATATTTATAAGTGTGCTTTTAAATCTTTGTACCATGTTAATAGTGCTCTGTAAGCATAGTTATAAACTTGAATGTAGCTTTATAAACCTGTTGTAACACTGGTGTGGCTGTTTGTTATAATGACCTTTGTATAGCTGGTGAGATGTGCTTCTAAAACACTTAAACATAACACTTATTTTTTATTTTATTTATTTATTTATTTTGTCTGATTTTAACTGCACCATACACTCACTGTATTGCTGCTGTCAGGATACTGTTTACATTTGCTACTCACACAAAAACACTATTGTTTACATTTGTTACTTGCACTCTTCATACTTGCACATAAAAGCATACATATTTTTTTATCTATATATATATATAAAAAAATAAAATTGCTTTTATTTACTTCAGCTTATATTATTATACTTTATATATTTTGTATATTTTATAATTTCTTTTTTTTTTTTTGTTATCTTTATCTATTGGTAAATGGAGGAACAGCAAAGTAAGAATTTCATTGTACCGTGTAACTGTGTTCTGCTGTGTATATGACCATAAAACTCTTGAATCTTGAATCTAGTAACAATTATAAACACTGTCACTCAGTGCTTCAGGTAAAGCAGTTGATACAATGTCCTTTTAAACTATGATCCTGTAGTAACAGCACATATGCAGTATGCTATACACTGACACACATCAACACAACAACCATTCAAATACGAATAATCACTCGAATTATCACTCGAAGCACTCAGTGATGCCATTTGAAATGCTTATAATGTTTTTAGCATTATTAATAAGCCATATGTGCTTTATGTTTATCTGCAGGTTATTATCTATATTGAAGGCCTGGTAATTGATAGTCACACTAACTAAATTATTAGTTGTATTACATTATTAATGACTTCTGGGGATTATTTTACAGTTGAAGCAGTTTTTATTGTAGCATGTTGGCAAAATAAAATAGTGGAAAAACTGAAAGAAAGGCTTACTTTGGCAACTATTTCACCATCCATGTACCCCTCCACTACGAATAGATGAAAAAGAACTGCTTAAAATATGTTTTAGGCCAAGGTTTCATTCCAACACTACCATAAAACATTATCTCTGACATCCAGCTTTTTACAGGTGGATGTCTGGTTACTATCATTTACAGTTGCGGTTTAGAGCGATCACCACCTCCACCATTAGCAATTCTGACTCCTTACGTTTCTTTTAAACAAAGCACTTCACACCTATTGATAGACTTACTCAACATCTTAATCATTCAACTATGTGGAAGTGTAGCACAATTAGTGGAGTTCCCCCTTTAGCAGCATGCAAAGCAGCATCTCAGACGTTAGAGGCGTTTTATTGTTTTATTTTTATACATGAAGTAGCTTTCAGAGCTGGTATACTCTTCAGACGTCTGATTCCCATCAGCACCACTGAGAAGAATTCCGCCTCTGTGAATGAACTGTTCCACATCAAACCTTTTGAGCCACTTTGTTTACTTTTTAAACATTTAATTATGCAGGAATTGTGGAGACAACAAGAAAAGGAATTCACTTTTAACTTAAACTCAAAAAAAGAGATGTTTTTGTCCTTTCTGTTTTTTGTGGTTTCCCCAACAAACAAACAAACACAAACATACACTCACACTCGTCCTTGTGCCAGACGTGTTTCCTCTCCTCTCCTGTAAGTAACAGCGCCCCCTCCTGGCCTGTGTGAGCGACTGCCTTCCACTCGCTTCGGTTCACCAGCACTTGCTTAAAAACCTGCTCTAACAGTGTGTGGCAGCTTTGCATGGATTTATGAGGGTCACTCTGGGGCTCGTGTACCCTCCTACACACAGCGTTACTGCTTACATTATACAGCACGCTAACACATACGCCTCACAAACAGACAAACACTCTTTTTCTCACTGGATGCAACACAGAGCAGTTTTAATTTGATAGCTCTGTTGAGTGAAGTCATTTTCATTTTCTCTCTCTAGGCCAGGCCGGGTAACCAGCTCTGCTTTATCTGTTTTACTCCTCCATTTGTTCTTTTTTTTTCGTGACATTTATTCCAGTATTTCTGACTCTGTCATCTGAAATGACAATGGAGATGCAAATGTGCGCAGGCTGGCAGTTATGATAACAGTCATTCCTCTACGAAGCGCTTCTCGCAATTATCTTCTATTTGTATCGGCTGAGTAAGAATGAAATGATGATTTATTTCCAAACAGCAAGCTTGAATGCTTTGCGTTCACCGTGCCTCAACATTGTCTCCTGTTTAGGGATCTCATAAAGGTTCTCAAATGGTATGTGGATCGAATCATTGAAGCTGAACACCAGGAGCACATCCAGCAGGTCCTCAAGGTGGGAGCCCTCACAGCACTTGAGCTATTTCCGAGCTTTGGAGGTAGTATAGTAGCACAAAACAGCATCTGCGTTCTACTCCTAAGCAACTCTATCTGTCATTTTCCTGGCTTTCAGGTTTAAAAGGCTCCTGCGTATGCACTTGGACACAGAATCACTTTATTGGCCATCTCACTTTATTTCAATGTCACCAAAGATACCACATATTAAACATATAAAGACGTTGTTTAAGTAAATCATGACTGATCGAAATGTAGTTTAATAATTTGAATGATTTATTTCAGGCGACGGAATACATATTTAAGTACATCGTCCAGTCACGACGGCTTTTCGCGCTTGCCACGGGCGGCCAGAGCGAGGAGGAGTTCCGCTGCTGCATACATGAGCTCTTCATGTCCATCCGCTTCTTTCTGTCCCAGGAGAGCGCAGGAACTGGCCCCATGGCACATACACAGGTAGGAGGGGCAGAAGGAACCTATATTGTTATATACATATAATATAACATATAATACATATAATAAAACATAAAATATATACATTAATTTCTTGTAATATATCTTTAACAGTAATGCGTATGTAAACAAAAATAAGTGGCATGTATCTCATACACTCACTCATTTACATTTTGCAGGCTGTAAATTCTGAACTAGGTGGCGCTGTTAGATCTCAAATTGCTTTGTTCTTTATTAAAAGTGAGAAAACTGGCATGAGCACACACCAGCAGGATCTCACCAGTACGTTTGTGATCACAGATTGCATGTGTATGAATTTAAACAGGTCAAAACTGTAGCAGACATACCAGGTACGAATGCAGGGATCCTACTATACCGCTGCCATTGCACAACTCAGGCTGAAAGATCAAGAGTTCTTATATTGAAAACTGATTTGGCAATTTGAAATGGTGCATTTTCCACTTTCAACATCTTGTCGGTTTGAGCATAGCCTATATTATCAAATTGTCTTAAGTTGAGTTGGAGAAAAATACCGTACCCACAATGTAGATCAGTCAAAAGCTACCAAAACGCTTACTGTCAGTCTGATACGTTATGTTCAGCCTTTAAGCCAGTCGATCGATATTCTAATATTCTCAGCCGAACAGGCAGCACAGCTAAAACATAAACATCTTACCAAAATTATGCAGCCAGATGTTACTTAGCCAAGCAGCTACTGCAATACAATAGTTCTCAAAGTTAAGACAATATATAAGATATTGTCGATTTTGAGTTTTCTACAGCATTTGAACACGCTGATGATGGTTTACATTGTATGAAATTTTCATGTGCTTTCAAGTGCTCCAAAATAGCTTGGAAAGAAATTCTGCTTTCATTAACTTTGAAATTGAAAGTAAAGTATGTTTTTGGTCTCTCCTGAGTATCACAATTTTGGAGATACTTATATTTCATTGGACAGTGACGATATATTGGACAGTTATGATATTTCTAACTAAAGTTGCCATCATAACATAGCAAATAAGTCAAGATTTCAGACTGAAGATTGGATCACCAACACAGTATTAGTCCAAAATATTAGGTATTAGATATTTTCCGCTAAGTTGTTTAGTCCAGCTGTTTGCTGATAAAGGAATGTTTACTCAATCAGACGAGCAATACTCAGGTATTTTGACCAGAGGAGGATGGGTCTCCCTTGTGAGTCTTGGTTCCTCCCAAGGTCTCTTCCCCCAGTCTGAAGGAGTATTTCCGTCGCCTCTGGCTTGCTCACTGGGGGATATATATGTTGTAACTGTCTGTTTTCAAACATCTGTAAAGCTGCTTTGTGACAACATCGTTAAAAAAATCAGAATCAGACTTTATTGGCCAAGTATGCACACACATACAAGGAATTTGTGTTTGGTTACAGAAGCTCACAGTGCACGATAACTGACATTACAGAAGTAACAAACACACCCAACCTAACCATGTTTATATAAAAAAGCACAATACAAATAAACTTGAATTGAATTGAATACTTCGCTATAATTGTAGATTGTAAAAATAAAAACAGTTCTTAAAACCTGTGGCACAGACTACAGTCAACCGAAGAGTGCTGCTGTGTAATAGTGGAACTTCAGTATGCTATTGCTGCGCACTATTGTGGGGTGTTGGCTTTTCTTTTTCAGAGCATCCTGTGTTTCTTTGCTGGTTTGTGATGTCAGTTTAGAGATTTGGTGACAATAACTGATCAGTTATTTAGTCTTAAAGACAGAAACCCCCGCAGCTCAGGCCCTGACTTCCTTTCCTATTGTCAGCTGTGCAGCTAATTACGTTTGTCGGTCCTCGAGCTATCGTCTCAGACAGTGAGCCGCGCAGGCTCCTCTGGAAGCACGTTCACTGTATTTAGTGTTTATTTGGAAGAAAAACTCTCTTAATTGAATTTCTGCAGACACAGTGCCCTTGAGAAGTGAGATAATTCATATTTTATGGTGTGTTTTGGGAGGCCTCTCAGCACGACAACTCTCGCTAGACTGAGACAAAAGCGCCTGAAGACGCTCACCAATAATCCTGGCTACACTCCACCAGCCTCCTCTGAGGCGGCTGCAGTAGCGACGCTCCTCCACACTACTGATGTGTGTTTGGTACAGTGGATCACCCCCACCCTCTCCCCCCAAAGGCAGATTCATCCACATAATCTCTATTTTGTGTTCTTGAAAACCGACCACGACACAGATGAACAATTGTAGTATATTTAATGAGACGCACTGAGACAGGATGGCGCATGTCTTTGAGGAGTAGAGGGGGATGATGATGACAAAGAGCAGAAATAGAGACAGGATGAAAAATAGCAAATCTAAATGAATAGTGTGGCTAAAAAGAGAATGAGAGGACGAGAGGACCATCAATCAATCCATGTGTTTCTCTATCCATCCATCCATCCATCCATCCATCCCCCATCTATCGGTTTATCTGTCTATCTAGGGTTCTGTCTGTTTATCTTTCTGTCTGTCTATCTCTTTTAAAGTCTATGCATCCATCTATACATTCATCCATCAATCAGTCCATATGTTCCTCCTTCCAGCCATCCAGCCATCCTTCTATCTGTTTGTCTGTCTGTCTAGGGTTCAGTCTATCTGTATTTATTTGCTTTTGTTGTGTTGTCTTCCCTTTTAAAATCTATCCATCCATCTATACATCCATCCATCAATCAATCCATACGTTCCTCCATCCATCCATCCATCCGTCCATCCGTCTGTCTCTGTCATTCTTTCATTCTTTGCTTTTGTTGTGTGTTGTCTTTCCTTTTAAAATGTATACATCCATCTTTACATCTATCCATCAATCAGTCCATATGTTCCTCCATCCAGCCATTCATCCATCCCTCTATCTGTTTATCTGTCTGTCTAGGGTTCTGTCTTTCTGTCTATCTGTATTTATTTGCTTTTGTTGTGTGTTGTCTTCCGTTTTAAAATCTATCCATCCATCTATACATCCATCCATCAATCAATCCATATGTTCCTCCATCCATCCATCCGTCCATTTATCCATCCATCCATTCATCCATCCATCCGCCTGTCTCTGTCATTCTTTCATTCTTTGCTTTTCTGGTGTGTTGTCTTTCCTTTTAAAATCTATACATCCATCCATCAGTCAGTCCATTTGTTCCTCCATCCATCCATCCATCCATCCATCCATCTGTTTATCTGTCTTTCTAGGGTTCTGTTATTCTGTCTGTATTTCTTGTTTTTGTTGTGTGTTGTCATCCCTTTTAAAATCTATCCATCCATCTATACATCTATCCATCGAGCAATCTTTACGTTCCTCCATCCATACTTCCATCCATCCTGCTTTTGCCTATTTTGCTTAATTCCTCTGCTCTTCATTGCAGAGCTCCTCAGTGCTGTAGGCTGCTAATGGAACTGAAGTTTGCGTGTGGTCCTTCATTGCAATGTTGTAAACCTGTAATGCATAATGTTCTTTACAGTATTTCAATAGCTGTCCGTCTGCTCTGCCTCCAGGCCTCCGTCTCCTGCTGCTGGCACTTTCCCTCAGTCGCTCCATTTCTCCGTTTCACTCGTCTCGTAGACAGGATTTAAGGCGACTTTATTTGCGTTGGAATAAATGTCGGTGTATTTCCATCTCCCAGCCTAGAGCGGAGGGGCATTTGCAGGTGTTAATCTAGCCTCAGCCACATGTTGTTTTGTAACACTGTTCAAAAGTCTTGGGTTTAATCTGTATATAGAACAGAACAATAGCTGTGAGAGAATGCAGGTCAGAGCTGTTCTAATCCATGCTAATCCCTGGCCCACTACCCCTCCCCTCTGTCCAATGCTTGGCTATCTCTTTCACTCTACTGCCTCAAGCCTGGACTTTCTGGATGCCTTGAATGGGCTGAATTCACTGGACTAAAGCAATAGAGGGGAGTGTAACTGCTTTATCCAGACACCATATAAAGTTTCATCTGTTATTTAGATTATATAATAGTCTTCAAAGGAAACAATCCCTGAAAGATAGAATTACAGGATCCTGTGTGTGTTCCAGCACCATCTTTTCAGCGCTCGCATTGTGAAACGTTTTGACCCAGAACTGTCTGAGTCAAAGAAGACAAAAGTTTACAAGACTTCAGAGAGTTAGTAAGCAGGATCAGGGTTTTAGACTAATCTGGGTTTAGTTATTATTTATTCGTGCCCTCAATAGGACTGATAAAACAAATGAGGTACGTGGGCATTGACCTCATTGTTTTTATAATAGTGCTTTTCAGGTGTTTTTATTTTTTTTCTACGTTTGGTTTTTGTTTTACCCTCATACTATAAATCATATTTCACCATATATCAGCAAAATGTGAAGATTTTGATTGTATTGAAGATTCCATAGACAGATATTGTTGAGTATAGATTCCATTAAGGTGTTATTGTTGTTTACACAGCATGCCAAACTTCAATATGAGCCAAACTGTTTTCCTTTTGGTTGTCTGTGTAGACGTATCAATCTTTATATATAAATGTTCACAAATGTATAATTTGTTGACCAGCTATTAGCTAATTCGCCCCATTATAGTATTTTACACTCTTAAGTATATATGTGTGTGGGTGTGTGTGTGTTTCCAGGCGGTGTTCTTGCAGACGTTTCCTGCAGTCTATGGGGAGCTGTTGAAGCTGTTCACGGTGAAAGAGGTGGCTACGTTTGTGCGGGAGACTCTGGGCAGTCTGCCAGCCAGCACTCTTGCGGACTGCCCTCTGGAGGCTGTCAAACTACAATGCATTGCCAAGACGGTGGAAAGCCAGCTGTACACGAACCCTGGTAGACGCACAACATACCCCGTCAGATTTGTTCACAATGGTGGTGACATTAACCAAACATTCAAAAAGTTTTTGGTCCCTCAAAGCTTGTTTGCCACAGGCTGCAAATTCTGATCAAATGAAAAAAACATCTATCAGATACTTACAGACATCCTTAATAGGGTGCTTGATGCAGCTAATGGATAGAAAGAGTGTAAGGATGTAAATCTCTGAGCTCACAGTGATATGATTTAATTGCAGTTCAGTGCATCATGAAATCTTATCCAGCTGTGTGTGTGTGTGTGTGTGTGTGTGTGTGTGTGTTTCAGATTCGAGGTGCATTCTGCTCCCTGTGGTCTTGCGCTTGCTACAGACTCACATGCAGGAGCAGAGAGATTTGGTGATGTGCGGCCACATCCTCACCAGCATGCTCTCCCTCATCAGGAGGGACGACACGGTGAGATTTGATCCAGCAGCCCCTGACAGTTCTGACATGGGCCGAGACACATAGGAGACTCTCAGGGAGAGAGAGAGGGGAGATTCATGAGGCAGTAAGACCTCTTTGAACTGGAACGAAATGGTGTGAGACAGAGTGATGCAACCTCAGAGAAATTCTGAACCCCTACCCTCAACCCACCCCCAAAGAAACACCAGGAAAGCACAAAAAGCTTTTAGAAAGCGTGTGGTACGCTGAATAAGAGACCAGCTCTAATTCACTACGAAATAAGCTTTGGAAGAAGTAGGCTGTGACACTAAGGCTGTAAGACATCTGATCCTGCTTTCTAATGGCCGTTCTTGTGTGGAGAGAGCAAACCAGAGAGAGAGTAGCTTCTGATCGCTCTGTTGGAAACAAATCTAGAGCACCATGCCCAAGCAGCAGCTGGTGTAAATGGAAGGCGACCTCTCTGACTTAATGGATGAATTTTAGGATTGCAATGGTTGCTTGAAAAATTATAATCATATGTGCTTCATGTGGACAATGGTGTTTTACATCAGGCATCGCTCAGATCAGGAAACTCCACTTGCCCTTTACATTGTGTTTAAATTTTATGATGAACAGACCAACAGAAATAAATCTCATTAAATGAACTTCCATTGGAAGTCTTTACTTTCTCCTGCAATTGGAGCATTTAAGAAACATGGCTTTGTTCAGACAGTGACTCTCGTCATAAGTAGTATATGAGCCAGTAGTAAAAATGTAATTTTAGGATCTTAATAATTGATTGTGAAAAAAAGGAAAGCACTTATAAATGATTGCATTTGACATTCAGTAAACAGTCACATTTAAATGATAGACTGTTCCTGAAACAGCAGCATGTTTAGTCATTAAGAACACTCCATTAATTAAAGAAATTAATTAAACCAAATTGCTTTTATGCCTACACAAACCACAGATAAATTACTTGTTTTGCTTCATTTTGAAAGGAACCACTGTGGAGCATGCACAGCGAACTGGATTTGTTGTACCTTCACACTTCATGCTTGTTAATTTATGCTTTATTGTATCTGCTGCCGACATGTAAATGCAGCACAGGGGTCATACAAAAGGGTCAGACTAGTTTTACCAGCTTTAACTACATGAACTGTGACTACGTTTAATGTTGTGAATGGAAAGCAGACTGATAATATGGTTGAACTCGAAAAGGCCTGAATCATCTTTGGTGTCGCTGATGTTCTTATCAGTGTTCTATTTTAATGGATAATTATGCGGACACTAGCGCGGCAGAAGAAGAGCAGTGTCTGGGAGCATTTGTGTGTGTTAAATAGCTGTCACACACTCAGCAGGGCCACTGTAAAGCAGAGGCAGCAGCACTGCCAGCCTTGTTCACCAGTCCGTCTGCACTGCAGCCCAACACGGCCTGCATCTTATTATCGCCCTGTCAGAAAACACTCAGCACAGTATGCTACTGTACACACAGGCCACAGCACAGAGGGGCCATCTGGCCAAAGAGTATAACTTAAACTATCACTCATTTGACATACACATATATTTTTGGTTTTAATTCATTATCCTACTCATAGTGTTGCTTGACAACATTACAGGCCTGCCAGGTATGTGTATAGTAAACAGGAATTCAGGAGCTGTAACTTTTCCCAGTCAGTGCAATGACTATAAACTTTAGTTGACCTCTGATTCCTAATCATTGGTTCTAATCTGAATAATCAATTATGGCAATCTCTGCAAGCAGCTGTCATAGCAAGAAGCCAATTAAATGCTCTGTTTATACTCGCTGTTGACGTCTGTCTCGTGTGATCTGCTCGTAGGTGGACAGTGACATATACAGCTATTTACACCTGCCGTTTGCCTGCGTCTCCAGTGAAAACATGCGATTGCATAGTACAGGTTTCTGGGAGATTAAATTTGCCCAGAGTTCTTGTGTATATTATGAATGTGCATCTCCATCACCCGGGCCGATACGATCTTGATGCATGGCCGACGATCTAAACATACATAAGAAACAACAGCTAATGTGATACGAGTTCCATTCATGAGTTCTTTAGAACAACAAGAACTGACAAAAGCTGAAGCATGTCTAGCAAACTGGATATGCTGGTACCTTTGCAGTTGGCTTAGATTTTGTCAAAATCATGCTTATTGTTTTATGCTGCATTGTGTTGGCATTGAAAAGTATAGTGGTATAGTAGTATAGTGGTTGACGTTGGAAATTCAGCTCTTGATGGAACATTCCACCGATTGCTGGCAGTGGTAGAAGTTCCCATCACTGTTGCATTTAAAAGAGTAAAATATTCAGTTTGCCATTGACCATCTGCTGCCGACATGTAAACGAAGCATGGGGTCATAATTAAGGGTCAAAGTAGTTTTACCAGCTTTACCTGCATGAACAGTGACTACATGTAATATAACCAGTGGAAAGCTGTATGATAATATGGCTGAACTTGAAAAGGCCTTCATCATCTTTGGTGCATCTCCATCACTGCAGCTGATGCGATCTCGATTCATGGCCAACAATCCGATACATTTAACGTACATTTGAAGCAACTGCTAATGTGATACGACTCCTTTTCTCCTTTTCTCCTTTTCAAGTCCTTTAGAGCATCAAAAATCTTTACAAATGAATAAGTCGTCAGCCTTAGAATAAGCAGCACTCTTAATTTTCAAGCCAGAGATGTAGCCTCTGATCGCTTTGTTGGAAACAAATCTAGAGCACCATGCTGAAGCAGCAGCTGGTGTATATGAGGATGACCTCTCCGACTTAATGACTTGACTGCTCTGTCGTGGCATTGTGATCAAAATGTATACAGTGTGCGACAGAGAATAGAATTGTAGGATTGCAATGGTTGGTTGAAAAATTATGATCATATGTGTTTCATGTGGAAAGTTGTCTTTTACATGAGGCAACGCTCAGACCTGGAAACTCCACTTGCCCTTTACATTGTGTTTCAATTTTATGATGAACAGACCAACAGAAAAAAATCTTATTGCAGTAACTTTTATTGAAAGTCTTTAATTTCTCGTGTAATTGGACCATTTTAGAAACATGGTTTTGTTCAGACAGTAGTATATGAGCTAGTAGTAAAACTCTGTAACACTAGAGTTGAAAATCTTTACAAATCAGTAAGTCATCAGTTACAGCCTTAGAATAAGCAGCGCTCTTAATTTGTAATACTTTTCACACCAGTCTTCTTGCTGGGGGAACCACCGGGGCTATCCAGAATTAATTTGTTGTGTGGGCTTATTTTCCTCACAGTGCCCTACATGGGTTGCTATTTAAACAATATGTTTTGTGTCAGAGAATAAGCTTTAGGTCAAATAATTTGTTTTATGTCACAACATTCATTCATAAAACAACGTGTTAGGCCTCAGGCACCATAGTCATAACCTTTCCATATGATAGTTTTCAGTGTTGCAGTTTTTAGAGGCATTAAACTTCTCAGTCACCTGGTTCCTGTTACCACTGTGAACAATACAGACTCAAGTTTTGCATTTTAACATTGAAGCACTGTGAGTGGATTTGTTTACACCTGTTAAAAATAGCTGTAAGCAGGTCAGCCTGTAAAAGGTGGCGGATTTCTTCAAATGCCTGGACTCATTTATTTCAAATGTAT
This sequence comes from Megaleporinus macrocephalus, assembly GCA_021613375.1. Classification (NCBI taxonomy): domain Eukaryota; kingdom Metazoa; phylum Chordata; class Actinopteri; order Characiformes; family Anostomidae; genus Megaleporinus; species Megaleporinus macrocephalus. The sequence continues at coordinate 16,269,803 of CM038702.1, forward strand.
TTAGCAATTTAAGACTGCATACACATGACTATTTCTTCATATGTGTGTGTGTAGGAACCGGGTGTATCTGAAGAGGTGGACCTGATAGTGGACAGCCTGCTGGGAGTGTTACTGAGGACCATCCTGGAAATCTCAAACCGGCCCCAATCCACAGGGGGCACAATGCGTCTGCAGTTTCAGGACGTCACGGTAGGAAATGGAAAACACCACAAAATAATTAAACAGAGGGAGAGGGAGAGGGAGTGAGAGAGGCAGAGAGAGAGAGAGAGAGATACTGCACATAACAGAGAGGAGGAGAAAATACAGAATGTCTAAAAAAGGACATCAGGAGACCAGACAAACATGAGTCCCTGAGGGTTCATTAATTACAACACACCAGTCAAAGCACCTTTGTACTTCAAAGCAGCTCCACACAAGCAGCAGGTGAATTGTGGAAGAGCGCTTGCTTCAGATGTAGCATGCTCGGCTGCTCTTTCTGTGTTGTGCCGCATTGTGAATGGCAGCCTTATTGAAACTCTGCTCGACTTCTCTCCAGCCGCACAGGCAGAGCTCGGCACATAGACATGCTGTGGGTACTCTGGTTAGGCTTGATTTGATATTTCCAGTTTTAAAGGGATTATTCCAACAGCTTGAGTTAAATAGTTTTAGTTATACTAACCATGGCTGTGTTTTGTGTACAGGGTTACCAGTTTACCCTGTATTGCGGTGATATAGTTAGACACAGGGTCTCATATTGGGTTCCCCAGTGGCATGTCCAGTTAGAGGGCCCGCGTATGGAATACTAAATTATTTAACTTGCATACATAAACATAGTTAACATTTCACAATGCACCGTTTAATTGCAGTCCGTTCTGTCCGCATACAGACAGTAAACTAAAAATTGTGTGATGTCATGAAAATTCATGACATGAAAAGAAGAGTTTAGGTCTGCCCATTCAAACTGAAGCTATAAGGAATGTTTTCTGTCATAATTATTTTTGAATGAAACACAATAAACAGCCAGTCATAACAGAGGCCATTACAAACACTCTGAATAAAGTAATCACTTTAAATGAATACAGTTGAGTTGTGAATGAAATACATTATATTAACATAAATGCTAATGCTATGTAAGTAAGTATATAAATTTTAGTGTATTAGTCTTCAAGGCATATTTAAAGGCCTTAATTTCCCCCTTACCCGACCCCCCCCCCACCTCTTCTTGTTTGTAATTTCCCTTTTGTAGTTTTCTAGTCTTAGATCCATCATGTTTATGCTTAAGCTGTAAAAAGAGGTTGTAAAGTGGTCAGGTAAATAATAATTAGGAATGAAATATGAAAATCTCATAAAACAGAAAAATGTAGGCTTTTATGCCTTTAATGTTTTACTTTGTACTCGAAAAATTGTGAGTTTGAATCCTGTGTAAATAAGGTGCAAGTTATTACTTTGTTATCTTACTTAAGTAGAATTTTGGGTTATTTATACTTTACTGCAGTAATTATTTTTCAGCTGACTTTTTACTTCTACTCCTTACATTTACACACCATTATCTGTACTTTCTACTCCTTACATTTACACACCATTATCTGTACTTTCTACTCCTTACATTTACACACCATTATCTGTACTTTCTACTCCTTACATTTACACTCCATTATCAGTACTTTCTACTCTTTACATTTACACTCCATTATCTGTACTTTCACTCATTACATTTACACTCCATTATCAGTACTTTCTACTCTTTACATTTACACTCCATTATCTGTACTTTCTACTACTTACATTTACACACCATTATCTGTACTTTCTACTCCTTACATTTACACACCATTATCTGTACTTTCTACTCCTTACATTTACACACCATTATCTGTACTTTCTACTCCTTACATTTACACACCATTATCTGTACTTTCTACTCCTTACATTTACACTCCATTATCAGTACTTTCTACTCCTTACATTTACACTCCATTATCTGTACTTTCTACTCCTTACATTTACACACCATTATCTGTACTTTCTACTACTTACATTTACACTCCATTATCAGTACTTTCTACTCCTTACATTTACACACCATTATCTGTACTTTCTACTCCTTACATTTACACTCCATTATCAGTACTTTCTACTCATTACATTTACACTCCATTATCAGTACTTTCTACTCCTTACATTTTAAACATAGCCTTGTTACTCCTATTTCATTTCAGCTTGTTTTCATTCATGTACATTTACATTCCAGTAAAGATTATTGATAACATGACTTTAAAGTTTGACTTTTTGCACCATTACAATACTTATAGAAAACTAGTCATCATATCTTCTGCTCCATGAAACATGTTAATGTTCAGTACTAAAATACATTCATTTTTAATGGGTGTATATGTGGCTGAAACAGGAAGCCTAGTGCATCCCAAACTTATCACCATCAACATTTTAATATAACATTATAGTCATTATATTTAAAAGAATGGAGTTTTTGGGGAGGTGGGCACTATAGACCCCTATGGTGCGGCCTAAGCTTTTGTCCTTAATGGCATTTTGTTCCTTACATTACTTTTACTTTTATACTTTAAGTAGTTTTGAAAGCAGTACTTTTACACTTTTACTGGAGTAAAAAACTTGAGTTGAAACTTCAACTTCTACAGAAGTATTTTAAAAATGTAGTATCGATACTTCTACCTGAGTAATGAATGTGAATACTTTTGACACATTTGTTGGCTCCTAATGATTATGATATAGTGATAATTTTCCACTATAAATGTAAATAAGCATAGATGGTCAGTATTGGTTATTTTTATCAGTAAGTCAGTTTATCAGTCAGGCCTTGTGTTTGTCTTGTTTTTAAGTGTCTGTGTTTTACACTTCAGTAAGGTTTTGCGGTGTGTCATGCTGTGGTAATTGTTTGTGGTCAGGGGAAAGCTTTGTTGTTGTTTGTTTTTGTGTGTGTGTTTGTTAAAGGTAGGGTGACTGACTGTGTTCAGTTGTGCTCTTGTTTGCTCGTTTCAGGGGGAGTTTGTGGCGTGTTTGCTGGCTCTGCTGAAACAGATGAAAGATAAGCACTATCAACAGCTGCTACAGAGCTTCACCAGCAAAGATGAACTGAGGGTAAGACTCCATCTTCCATTCAGACTCAAGTGAATTATACTACACTTCCACGTTCAGCCTGATGCTGATCACAGTCCGGACATTTGGAGCCTATGGATCTTCCTAATTGTTTCTGTTTAATTTGTTCTTAAGAAAGTAAAAAGTCTCCATCAGATTTATGACGTCCCACATTAGAAAACACTGGTGAATGTCAGAATCTTCATGAAATCTGCATAAGTGGGTTTGAAGAAGGTGTTTTATTATAAGAGTCCCAGAGTTTTCAGAATCGTCCAGTAAGTTATAACATATTTCCGAATTTATAAAAACATTCCTGACATGAAAAGAAGAGTTTAGCCCGACCATATAAACTGAAGCTATAAGGAATGTTTTCAGCCATTATACTTTTTGAGTGAAACAGACGCCACTAAAATATACTCTAAATAAACAAATTCTTAAGGCTTGCTTTAAATAAGTGCAGTTTAATTGTGAATTAAATATGTTACATCAGCAAAAATGCTGTATATATTTGTAACTTTTAAAATAAACATGCAATGCCTTTGTTGCATGAGTTGGTATATGGTACTTGAACACCACTTCAGCCTTTTTTAGTGTATCAGTCTTAAAGGCTTATTTGAAGGCCTTATTTTCTCGTTTACATTCTCCCTTTTCTTTTTCTCAGAGTATATGTATCTGAAATGTCTAATGCCAATTATGTGTGTTCTAAAGTTTAAATGACTCTAAACTTGAATCAGCTTAAGTTTCAGTTAAGCGGCAGAAATTTAGAAAGCTGGAAATAAAACAAAGGAAATTTTATGATGGACAGAACTGAAGATAATCCTGAAATGAACAAGGAATATGTAAATAGCCTTAGCAAAGGTATAATAAAATGAATATAAAAACTGATAATCTTGACACAAAATGACTATAAATCGATAATTACTATAATTATTTAGTGTTTAGTAATGTTGTGTTGTTCCTCAAACCATAACAATATAAATATTTAAATAAAACGACTTTTAAAATATAACAGTTTAATATATTTTATGTGTGTGTCCATGTATGTTGTACACAAAATGTTTGTTTTTTGTTTTTTTTCTTTCTGTGGTTGTCAGGATTTTCTCCTCCAGCTTTTCACGGTGTTCAGAATTCTGATCCGGCCCGAGATGTTCCCAAAAGACTGGACGGTCATGCGGCTCGTCACGAACAAGTGAGCATGTTGTCAGCAGTTGCTGTTGTGAACGCAGGGCTGTTTCCTCTGTAAGATGAAGTTGGATGAATAATTGAACATGTTAATGCTGCCGCTGACTGACGGGCCTGCTTGCTTTCCAGTGTCATCATCACCACCGTGCTCTACCTGTCAGACGCTCTGAGGACGAACTTTCTCGGTGACAAGTTTGATTATAAGGTATACGGGCAAACTTGTAAATGTCAACCTGTTCAGTGCGTAGATGTCTTGTGTGTATGTGTAGATGTGGATGATGACTGTGGGTGTGTGAACTGTGAGCTCATGCACTGATCTCATAGCAGTAGTGAGGTGCTGCAGCAGCATACTGTGTGTATGTAACATGCAGACTGGTCATTCATTGTTGCTGTCATATTAAAACTTCTTAGTAGAGATAGTCCAGAATGATAAAATTACAGAATTAATTTTAGAATTCATTTAGTTTCAGAGATTTCGAGAGTTTAATGAGTTTTCAATATGACAAAAACAATGAAATAAACAACACTTTACATTGCAGGCCAGAGTTCATAAGGCTACATGACACCTACATGACAAATGACATAAATCTTTATCAGCACTTATAAAGGCAGCAGCGTTCATCTGTCACAAAGATTGCTTTTGTTGACTTGCATGTGAAGTTGACACGTGACCTGTGTCAGGTGTTTGTTTTTCACATTAACCTGTTCATGCATAAATTGTTAAAATTTGTATTCAGATTTTTTTTAAAGCTCTGATCTGCATAAATAATCCTATGGAATTTCATTTTACATACAAATCAGTTTTATTAAAATGTTATTGAACTGTCCACATATGTGGACCCCATGCATTAGCAGAGTAAAAAACAATATTTTTAAAAACATCTAAAGTGTTTCCAAGAATCCTTATATTTTTAAATATATTTTAACTTTTAAATGTATTATATTGTGAAACTAACATTTTATACAAACAGTGCTGAGTTTTAAGCTTCTTTTTTGTAACTTTTAAATAAAACATGCAATGCCTTTGTTGCATGAGTTGGTTTCTGAGCCATAAAAACATCTAAAATAAGGAAAAGAAGTTTAAAATATCAAGTCATGTTCATTAGAGTCTGTTTGACACACACATATTTTTTTTTTACCTGATTTGACCTTTTTGAGTAGAAACTTTGAACAGATATACCAGAGACATGTTTTGCATTCTTAGTATTATCGGCCATCCTAGATTCTAAGCCTCCAGTAGAATTCAGGCGAATGGATTTTGTTACACTGGAGCAGTGAGACATATGATCCTGCCATCTAATTGTTTGGGTGAAATGCATTTCATATGCTTTAAATTGAACTAGTATTAACTGTCCACAAGCGTGGACGCCATGCATGAAAGGGTTAAGTTCCATCTTGACACATTCTTGGATGAAATTATGTCACTTCGGCAAACACTGAGGTACAGAGGTATCATAAGTAAATGTGTCTCACTGGAAGCCCAAAGCAAGAGTATGTCTTTTTATAAATAAAGAATATGATGTTGTATTAAACTGCTGAAATCTGGGTTTGCTATACATGTACTGGTAGGAGTTCTGCTCAAAATTACTAAATAGTCAGAACCCAAACAGCATTAATTTAACATAAATAAATAAACATAATAAAGGTATAGGATAAATATTGCCAGAACTGGCAAATGCTGCCTTTATGACTGTTGATGCCTTTAAATAATCTTTGGTCATATAAATAAGTGTGTTTGTTTCTGTCACGTTTAGCCGTTTAAACGCTGCCCTACAGTACAGTGTTGCTCAATAAAGTAGATTTGTCTTTGCTTACGCTGTATGTGTATGTGTATATGTGATGTAGGTGTGGGACTCCTACTTCTATCTGTCCGTCATCTTCATCAATCAGCCCTGCCTGCAACTAGAGACCTTCTCTCCTTCCAAGCGAAAGAAAATTCTAGAAAAGTGAGTTTCTCCCCAATTTTATATTTTATAATACTACATTTTTACTTTACAATACTCTCCTCTTCACCACACCCTCACACTGTTCACACTATATTTGCACACTCTGTGCTTTGGCTGTTTTCAGCACACTGACAGATGTATGAAAATCCAAGTGACTGAAACTCATAACACAGTGAAATAGTTATTTCCTCTGGAATGTCTTCCTTACTCATTATGATCTGTTGACCGTAATGGACAGTCGTCTCCCACACAGATAGTCATACTGGAGGTCAGTTAAGTGTGTGTCTGTGTGCATATAGGTATGGAGATATGAGGGTGATGATGGGCTGTGAAATCTTCAGCATGTGGCAGAATTTAGGTAAGTGAGGAAAACCAGCAGTTCTCTTTTATATTTGATGTTCTTACAGCTCAAGGATTCTTTCTGCTGTTGAGGGAAACTGAAGCTTTCCACTATTGGATTGTATTAGCTGTATGCTGTATGTTGGTTTATTCATAGGTCTCTTGCAAACATTGTCCTGCGTAGTTTACAGAAGGCTTAGAGGACCTAGTTTTGAAAGCTTAATGTCTTATAAATACCTTCCCAAAATAAACATCTCCTGTATTGCACCATATTTCTTTTCTCTGGATGTAATTTTGGGTAATTTTTTTTGTAAACCTTTCCTAACCAATCTCAAGGCTGAGCTCTCTTCGCCCACCTACACAGAACACTGCTTTGTTCATCCGTCTGCATGTTCACTCGTACTTCGCTTTGTTTATTAGTCTGTTTGTTTATTCGTTTGTCCATCCTTTTGTCTGCACTGCACTGTTTGTCCATTCTTTCCTGTGTTGCTTCATCTGCCTGTTTGTTTGTCTATATGTTTGCACGTCTCTTCGACAGTTCATTCACACATTGCTGCACCGCTCTGTAGTTAGTTCTGAGTAGCAGAGTAGGAGTACTGGACAGAGAGCTGTCAGTCAAGATGTTCATTGACACAGTTCTCAGATCTGCCTGCTTAGCCTTTTTTAAGTGCTTTCTAATATTGCATCTTAGGATTTTCATTCAAACTTTGCTGGATGTTTAATATGGCACTCAAGTTTAGTATCATAGGAATATGTTTAATATTGTACTCTGTGTTTCCTGAGGCTTTAATAATTCCACAATTCAAGTTTGACAGCTTTTTTTTTTTTTTGCTGAAAAATCCAGGAATGTAAATGCGTATACTCTTTCTCTCTCTCTCTTTCTCTACCATACTTCTGAAGGAGAACACAAGTTAAACTTCATTCCTGCAATGATTGGTCCATTCCTGGAGGTGACGCTGGTTCCGCAGCCGGATCTAAGAAATGTGATGATCCCCATCTTCCATGACATGATGGACTGGGAACAGCGTCGGAGTGGTAACTTCAAACAGGTAGAGTAGCGCCCCCTGCTGTTCCAAGTGGCATGTTCAAATAGCAATTGGAGTAATTTGACAGACAGACATACAAGTAGACAGACACACAGAGATAGACATACAAATAGATAGGCAGACAGACAGACAGAGAGTCAGACATACTAATAGACAGACAGAGAGATTGGCATACAAATAAATAGGCAGGCAGACAGACAGAGAAACAGACATGCAAATAGACAGGCAGACAGACAGAGAGCCAGATAGACAGAGAGATAGACATACACATAGATAGGCAGGCAGACAGACAGAGAGACAGACAGACAAATAGATAGGCAGACAGACAGACAGAGAGTCAGACATACTAATAGACAGACAGAGAGATTGGCATACAAATAAATAGGCAGGCAGACAGACAGAGAAACAGACATGCAAATAGACAGGCAGACAGACAGAGAGCCAGATAGACAGAGAGATAGACATACACATAGATAGGCAGGCAGACAGACAGAGAGACAGACAGACAAATAGATGGAGAGACAGATGTACAAATAGACAGACAGACAGAGAGATAGAAATACAAATAGATAGGCAGGCAGGCAGACCGACAGACAGAGAGACAGACATACAGACAGCCAGATAGACAGAGAGATAGACATACAAATAGATAGACTGGCAGACAGACAGACAGACAGAGAGATAGACATACAAATAGATAAACAGACAGACAGATGTACAAATAAATAGACATACAGATAGACAGACAGACAGACAGACAGATAGACAAATGTTCAAATAGACAGACTGTTAAATATACAGACAGATGGATAGACAGACAGTCACTCTCTTATTAATCACTGTTCGGTTGCCACAGCAGCGAGAGCAGTGCAGAAACGCGGTGTACTGTATTGGCAGAAGCTGTGAAAAGTTACAGTGATGTGTTGAAGCATAACAATGTTTTTATTTCAGGTGGAGGCGAAACTTATTGACAAGCTTGACAGTCTGATGTCAGAAGGGAAAGGAGACGAAACTTACCGAGAGCTCTTCAACAGCATGTGAGTGGATCGTTAGGGGAGAGTCAGTATATGATACGACTCGCTCAGCCTTTATTTTTACAAAGTACCTCTGTGATGAGCTTGCTAGCTGATCAGCTTGCTAGCAGCCTTAGTCTTCCGATGTCTGTGCCGTTCACTGGTAAACGTCAAGCTTGTGCTGTTGGAATGCGTGTTGATGTGGGCTCGAGAAAATGCCGGGTGGGTAAATATTTGTGTCTGCAAGTCCGCTCGCTGAGGTCTCCTTCTGTGCTGTCAGCAGGTTGGTTGCCCTGCATGTGCTCAGCTATGTGTGTCTGTGTTTGTATGTGGTATGTAGCGGTGTGTCCGTGTCCATTCCAAGGCCATATCTCCAGTGCAGTGTTTACACTGTTCTGTTTATTAAAAGGAGAACTGCAACGAATTTTCAAAATTCCTGCATGATTCCAATCCAACACGTCCTAGTCAAATTCAATGAATATGTCCTTGTGGGAAAAAGAAAACAAAGCAGCACACACCACGCCCCAAAACACTCTTCAAGACAGGTGATGGGGCTATGTGCTGAACTCTACGAGAGCTGGTCGAAAAGCAGAAGATCCGAAGAGCAAAGCTCAGGCGAGGGCGTTTCAGCAGGGACGTCTTGAGAGACGATAGTTTGGATGAATTGGCGGAATTGGATTGTTGGCTTCCTATTCACATTCTGGTGCCTGAGATCTGGGAAGTTGGAACAATTGGAAAAAGCAGATGAGGTGCCAGCATGGAAAGGCGGCCCCATTTAAGGTGGAATGGGGAAATTTGAACAAGAAGTTGAGGCACAGGAATGTAACTGCTGCACCATTTAAGGTGGAACTGAACAATTTGAAAAGGAAGCTTCATCAAGAGTTGAAGCATGTAAAGGGTTGAGTGGGCTGCTTTGTTTCTTCTAGGTGGGTTCAGGTGGGTAAAATTCAATTCATTTTGCTTTTTCACTGAACCAACAGGTCGTTATTGGGTTTTAATAAATTTACTAATAATAGTAGCTGGTTAGCATCACAGCAGCAGTTGTAGTGGCAGTCATGGTAGGACAATAAAGATTGTTATGTTGTTGAATTGTGGAGCTTCTGAAGGAGCGCTGAAGGGAGCAGTGTATTTGTTTAGCTGTTGAGTCCAAAACAGTTTTCTCTAGAGTCATAAACTGTTTATTCTATGCTCAAGGTGTAAACAGAAACGCCATTCAGATAGAGAGATACATAGATAGAGAAATAGCTAGAGAGATAGATAGATACTTTATTGATCCTAGGGAAATTCAAGAGAAATTCAAGGCATCCAGTAGCTATTCCACAAGGTAAAACAAAACAGAACAGCTACAACAACAAAAATAAAAAATAGAATATAAAATAAATATTATATACAAAATAGACATAGAAAAAGTGTGTATGAGTGATGACTGTAGTGCAGTTAACCAGTGTAAACAGTGTAGACCACATTGGTAGTGCAAATAAGCAGTCATGCAGTCAGTAGTGCAAATATGCAGTAAAAAGCAGTAATATTTGTATGTATAGACTGTATACATGGTGTATATTATAATAGGCATAGTATAATAATAACAGCATAGTTGTTATTATATATATATATATAGTTACCAGAGTGGTTTGATATGAAATTGCTCCATACATTCGGAGCTCTGAACAGAATCTTGGCGGTAGTGACAGAACAGAAGGCAAAATAGCCCCCAGAACAGCCTTTTTTTATTTGACTTTATTTTAGACATGTAGTACATGTAATGAAATGCATGATCGTATTTGCATAGTAAATTAAATGGATATATAAGTTATAAGTATCAACCCCTGGTTCGAGTCAACCCCACAAAGAAATCGATAAAGTTGTTAAAGTCTAGACATTTCTCTACAGTGACATATTTTACACACTGAATCACTTTTACATCTCAGCAGCTGAAATATGCAGACATTTTGAAAAAATATCCCTCTAAGCCAGAAAAAAACTCCCAAACGTCCATTACTGTCAGCATCAGCTGAGCCGCCAGTGCAGTCTTGCCTCACTGTCATCAGCATCTTAGAAATGAACTATTAGTGACGTCAGCACGTCCTCTCTGTTGTAGCTTTGTTGTTTCTTTCTCTCTGTTTTCTGCGCTAACAGTACTAACCGTGTACTAACTCTTCTGAGTGAGTGTTGCTGACATTAATCTATTAATATGACTTTATTTCGTCTCTGCTTTCCTGGAGTAGTATTCCTCTGTTTGGTCCGTATCCTAGGTAAGAACACTAGTAAGCACACTATTCATGTGAATAAGTGTGTATGTGTGTGTGTGTGTGTGTAGGGATATTTATGAAGGGGAGGCGAGGGGAGTGATTGTACTGAGTAAGAAATGAGAGCTGTTAATGACCTGTGCTCTGCTCTGTATGTGTGTGTGTATTTATCGCTTTAGTCTTCTGAAGAAGATAGAGAGAGAGACATGGAGAGAGAGCGGAATCTCACTCATTGCTACCGTAACACGTCTGATGGAGAGGCTACTCGACTACAGGTGAGATGCACTCATGCATACTCTCTGATAAACACAGTAATTAACAATATAATATGTTTTCATCATCGTGCCACACATTCCTATCTTTATTATTGGAATCGTAAGTACTGCTAGATCACTCTACAGCTGTAGGAGGCAAAGATAGATTTAGGCCATTTATACAGAGCTTGTAAACAACAATACATGTGTAACTCCATCAGCTGCAGAGTTAGAAGAAGCTGATTGGATGTCAGTTGTTAATGCCTTACTACTAACACGCGCTGTTCACAGTAAGTGGCCAAAAGTAGACTTAAAACATAGTAACCACACATTCACAATGTAAGTGCTAGTATTAAGCTGAAACAATGACACTGCAACAATTACAGAATTGTGTATTCCAAGATAATGTTTATTATAGATAATGTTTATGATAATGCTTGACAATGGGTTTTGGATAATGCTTGATTGTATATGGTAGGTAATGCTTGACTATAGGTTTCAGATAATGCTTGACTACAGGTTTCGGATAATGCTTGACTATGGGTTTTGGATAATGCTTGATTGTATATGATAGATAATGCTTGAGTATAGGTTTCGGATAATGCTTGACTATAGGTTTTGGATAATGCTTGATTGTATATGGTAGGTAATGCTTCACTATAGGTTTCGGATAATGCTTGACTATGGGTTTTGGATAATGCTTGATTGTATATGGTAGGTAATGCTTGACTACATGTTTTGGATAATGCTTGTTTGCAGGTTTTAGAAACTGTCTGATTACGGGTTTTGGATAATGCTTGGTTGTATATGGTAGGTAATGCTTGACTACATGTTTTGGATAATGTTTGTTTGCAGGTTTTAGATACTGTCTGATTACGGGTTTTGGATAATGATTGATTATGTATTTTAGATAATGCTTGACTGTGGGTTTTGGATAATGATTGATTATGTGTTTTATATATTTGGTTGACTATGGGTTTTGGATGATACTAAATTATGTTGTTTAAATAATGCTTGATTACAGGTTTTGGATAATGCTTAATTATATGTTTTAGATAATGCTTGACTATGGGTTTTGGATAATGATTGATTAATTTTATAAAAATGCTTGACTGTGAATAGTGGATAATGCTTAGTTATAATAGTAGTGTCACTTCTAGTGTAATAGTCATAAATGGATTGGGCTAAATGCTGGCCGAGCATATTTTAATGGATATGTTTGATCTAAATCTAGGGCTGAATTCACGAAAATTCTCTCAAACACATACAGAAATTATAAATTATTCTGCACTGGTGACCTTTCCACAGTGTTCCCTGCCTATATAAATATATAGTCCGCAAAGGTTCAAGTCCACAGTAATACAGTGGTGTACTATGTGTTTTCTAGGGACTGTATGAAGCTTGGTGAAGTGGATGGGAAGAAGATTGGCTGTACTGTCAGTCTACTGGTGAGCTCCATTCTACCTATTCAACAACAGCACTAATACATGACCTGCCTACTCAGGTTGGCTTTAAGTAGTTTGGTGTACTTTTTTTAGGAAAGAAGATTATTACACACAGTAGGGCTGTTAAGTCCAGCAGGTCACATTGATAAGTCTGTGTTTGTAAGGGTCTGATCCTCAGCAGTGGAAAAGGGCAGATTAAATTCAAGATTTTAGTGCAGCACCGGTCAGAATCGTTAATTCTTTAGCCTCTCTGCGTGTCGAGTAGAAAACTCTTTCCCTGCTTTGATGGCTTTATTGCTTGTATGCTGGTGATGGAGTTTTTTTTCCCAGCATGCTATGCAGTTTGTTTTTTTCTGAGTTCACCTTGTACAAGAATCCATAGCAACCAGCAAAACAAGCACCCACAAGCACCTGGCTATGTGGGTGGACAGCGCTGGCCTCATTAATTTTGTACAGCAGAAAAACTCTTAAGGTCCTTGGCCTCTTTCTCGACCTTTCTGCTTCTCTCTCTACTGTTCTGTCTGTCTTTATCTCTCTCTGTCTATCTCTGTGCAGAACTTCTATAAAACCGAGCTGAATAAGGAGGAGATGTACATCCGCTACATCCACAAGCTGTACGATCTGCACATGAAAGCACAGAACTACACAGGTAATGAGAGAGAACGATGATGCTCCATAGGAAAAAGGGGAGGAAGGGTGGGGTGGCCTTGTGGATGAGTTGACTGTATGTATGTGTTTGTGCAGAGGCCTCTTACACGCTGCTGTTGTATGATGAGCTGTTGGAGTGGTCAGAGAGGCCACTAAGGGAATTCCTCAACTACCCCATGCAAAGCGAGTGGCAGAGGAAAGAGTACCTGCACCTGACCATCATCCAGAACTTCGACCGTGGAAAGGTCTCCGCCCATGCTATATCTCGCTCACACTCTCTATTTTTAAAAAGATAATGAATGGTGCAGTAATGGTTTTATATTGTTTATTAGCACAATTCATGTGTTAATTAACCCTTCAGTTGTTGTGTGTCAGTATTTTAGCACATTTTGAGTCAGACCACAGTCTCGCAAATTGTAGAACTAGAACCTATTTTAAGTATGTATTAAAACATCTGTATAAGAGCTTTACTCAGTCCTGGAGTAAGTATATAGCCACAGAACATTCTTATGAAATCTAAGGGTGGAATTCAAACCTAGTCTCAACTAGTCAGATTCTGTTTAAAGCTGACCTGCACTGACCAGAAAGTTATTAAAACCTGACATTCTTTGATGATATAGAAGAATTCTACTGATGTTCACAATGTTTTATGGTTAAGATGTGAACTTATACCGAAAGGGTTTGATAAAAAAAAATCTCTCTTGTAGAGAAACCTGCAGAGCCAAAATTGTTCACAGTGGTAGTGATAGAAACCAGACGTCCAAAAAAGTATTTAGGGCATCTAAAAGTTACCTCAAAGATATATATATTCTTTAAACAAATTATAACTAGCTCATTGTCTGATGCAGTGTATTATCCAGACTTTATTCAAATATTTCCATTATTTGGAATTTTTTTGTAGTAAGATTTTGGCATAAAACATATTTAATTTTTTTTTTTTGTGAAGTACATACAGGGCACTACAGATAAACCGCTGGTTCTTATTACCACCTCTTAAAAGAAGTCTGTAAGCTTCTATACAAACATTAGATAATAAACTCTGTGAATGACGTGTCTTAAAATTAATTATAGGGAAATTTGACCTAATAGTTTTGCAGTCAACAGATCATTAACACAAGAAATTGTGTTTCCACATGCAGGTCGCTTGTTATTTCATCTATCATTAAGTAAAATAGGGATTGTGTTACTTGGATGTCTTAATCTTGAGAGCTCCAATGAAAAGCAAATATTAACCACTGTCAGCTTGATGCTAACATAACATTGATATCCTCATTGCCAGGCAAGTGGAAGTTAGCCTTATCTTGGCAGAGCAGGTAAGCAAAAGTGACTGCATCTGGCTCTCGGCATAAAATGATCTTCACGGTTGAAAAGAAGCACATTATGTTTCCTTTAAGTCGAAATTCCACTTTAACAGCTGTGTTCATCTGTCATTGCCTTCAAACAACATCTTAAAAGTTTTCAGTCTGGAGAAACTTTGAATAATGCATTAATCTGGCTTCATGGACTCCAGAGGGTGCCAGATCAAAAACCATCGAAGGCAGTGAAAATTGGGGAGAACAAACTAAAGTGGCAGCAAATACAGACCAAAAGATAAGAGCCGGGCACGAGGAGCCCAAATATTTGAGAAATCATTCCTCATTTCAGTCTGCTGGTAGTTATCAGGTCACGCTGGGTTTTACAAATATTAGACGTTCTGATCTGAACACACCGCCGGTGTTAAACAAGTCAGTTTAAAATAAAATGCGTCATGCAGTAGGCACACAGATGCGTTTTTTTATTTATTTATTTATTTTTATTTTTTTACAATGTCCCATTTTGTTTTTCTTCCTTCCTTTATGCTTTCTGTTTCCTGCACTTGCGTACATAGATTCCATCATCTAGTGATCAAAATATCAGTTGGAGATCGTCTTTCTATTAGTTATTCATCAAAACAAAACAGAATTTACATAATCAGCATGCTTATCCTCGGCTCCTCGAGCGAAAGGTGGGAAAAAAAACCCGCACTGATTCCATAGCCTGGTGTATTCTCGTCTCCAGACATCTGCGAGTGCCATTGCTGCGGGATTAGGAAGCAGCAGGGTAGAAAACCTTCCATTTAATTAGCGGCGCGGCAAAGCACACTGCGCTCTCCGCGGAAGCCTTTCTGAGGCTCAGTAGGAACTGAATCGATGATCATCTAGCGCCCCCCAGTGGAGGTTAAAGTAGCTGCGACTGAGTGTTCTGTGGGGTGACACGTCTTTTGTTTTTCTCCTACAGTGCTGGGAGAATGGCATCCTCCTGTGCAGAGAGCTGGCTGACCAGTATGAATCGTATTATGATTACAGGAACCTGAGCAAAATGAGGGTAGGCATTTATGTTTCATATGCAAATGGGGGCTGTCACTATAGATTAGCATTACAGTAACATTCCTGTTATTTTAATGAGTTTTCAGGCAGTGAAACAGACTTCGCTGAAACAATAACAAACCACATTCAGCCTCTTAGAGATGCCGGAAAGGCTTTACTGGAAAATGATAGTAAAAGCTTTCAAAAGGACTTAATTAAAACAATTAACAAGACAAGGTGGTACATAAATGCATGTAAATTAGGAGTAGTTAGTATGACAGTGTTTATCATTATTCTGGGATTATAATTATATAACATTTTGTTACAATATGCTTTCCAGGGCATATTTGTTAACAGTGTCAGTATTTAAAACGTGCTAAGCTGCTACATGTTTCATTACAGAGAGAATGATTAGTTGTGTCTGCTTGGAACTACTGCAGTAGCTGTATATGAAACACTCAATGAAGGCATTCTACTCATGGGTTTTGATAGCATCTTCTTAAAATGTGGTGCCACTAGTACATTTTTGTCTGTTTCAGCTTATAAAATATCAAAAACTATATATTGTAGTGTGTATTTTTTAATTTTGCCGTACCACAACATTAAATATTTGCTATATTGGCGTCTAAATCAGAAAAGAGAGACCGGAGGGGGATTAAAATATGTAATATCATCATGCAAATTGCGTTCATTTATAACTCATCAAGAGAAGAATAAGTTTAATTGAGTAATCAAGACAGCCCTAATCATCAGATTATGATTTTACTAAAGCACTTCATGCGCGGAATGTAATGTCATCGAAACGTGCCAGTGAAATCTCTGAAATGACTCGACTGTGCAGATGATGGAGGCCTCGCTGTATGATAAAATAATGGACCAGCAGAGATTGGAGCCAGAGTTCTTCAGAGTGGGCTTCTATGGAAAGAAGTTTCCTTTCTTTTTAAGGGTAAGTGGCAATCCTCGAACATGGAGCTCAGAAAGGGTGAGCTGGAGTTCAGGCCGCCTTCTTATTCCACTGCGTTCGCCAGTGAATAGTTTGGTCCACTGTTTCTTCAGAGTCCACTTGATGGCACTATAAGCCACAGGCTATGCTTGATTAAAGTGTGGATCTGTGTCTCTTGACTGTGTGTGTGTGTATGTGGGCTTTGCAGAATAAGGAGTTTGTGTGTCGTGGTCATGACTACGAGCGCTTGGAGGCCTTTCAGCAGCGCATGCTCAATGAATTCCCTCATGCCATTGCCATGCAACACGCCAACCAGCCGGACCAGACCATCTACCAGGCCGAGGCCCAGTGTATCCTCTGTTACGCACGCACACTCGTATATGCATAAGAATAATCAGTACCCCATATGAGCACTCTCAGATACAGATTATCTCTATTGTGTCTCATTAGATCAGATATTGAACAGCAAACATGATGTCAGTAGCGTCTGTGTGTTCCAAACTCTGTCATACATATGTTTTCTATGAGAACACTAGAGCTGTCTAAAGTGTTTTTTTGAACACAACTGCTGCTCTTCATATGTGAAAGTTTCATGATGAATGGATCAATAGAAATGTTTGAAATTTGCATGGAAAAATGTCTGGTTCTATTGACTTGTATTGAAAGTGAGGAGAGTTTTTGGCCTCTCCTGTAAAGTTAACAGTTTGGAAATACTTGTTTTTCTCTAGACAGTAACGATTTAATGTTATGATACTTGAGCAATGATATGACTTTCGTGTTATTTTTAAAGACTCGTGATAAGTCTTGTGTAGAGATGGACCGATCAGAGTTTTTGAGGCAGAATCCCGACCGCCGATCACCTTTCAGCGCGATGGGCCGATAGCCGATATTGATCGAGGGTGGGGCTATATGCCATGGCAGGGATACATGTAGTTATTAGCGCAAGCAAGTCATGAAACATGGTCGAAACTGGTTTATTACAATTTTTAACGAGCTCATGTGAAATGCCATAATATTTTTAACAAAATTAACAGTAAATAAACAAAATAAAACAAACAAGTATAGCCAATAGTGCAATCAATAAATTTAGACCCTTAATTTAAAACGAAAAAAGCTAATTAAATAAATGCAGTCAGAGCTGCAGTCAATAAAAGTAGACTCTGTTATTTTAAACGAAAAACTAATCATTAAATGTAGATCTTGAGTTGTTGCTGCTGTACTGTTCGTACCGGTCAGATCTGGTCTGCACGGTTTTCTGGGTTATTTGTTTTGTGCTAGCTGTGCGTGCTAGCTCTGCTATTTGCTGATACTCACTGTATTCAGCCGCATGATGTACTCTTAAGTGCCTCATCAGATTAGGAGTGTTATATATACATACTGCAAACAACTGCCAGACCTGTTTTCTGTCAGCGCATGCAGTGAACGCTGAAAACTGCTCTCGCGAGGCCGCTGTTTTAGTTAGTCTGTGGAAAACAAAAGGGTGTGTATTTCCACCTAGTGGTTCAGATAGGAATTGCAGGGAGCTGGCTAGAGGGCTCCTCTTCCTGGATGAAAGCTGTAAATACAGAAATTAGGCTCATTTGTTTAACGCCATCGGTTGGCTCTAGGGATCTCGGGAAAAATATTGGCCAATCATCGATCACATATTCTGATTAAATATCAGCCAATACCGATACATGGCCAATCGATCCTTCCATCTCTAGTTTTGTGCACAGACACACTTAAATCACATGCTGACTGATTTGTGACTTGACTCAAAGGCTTGCCCTAAAGTGACTTCCGACTCAGACTCACCCTTAAATGGCTTGTGACTCAAACTCGCCCTTAAATGGCTTGCTACTCTAAGGGCAGACTTGCGATTAAGTGATTTGCGGCTTGACTCAGGCTTGTCCTTACATGATTCTTGACTCAGCCGTAAATGACTTGCATCTTGGCTCAGACTTCACTCTCGTGAACTTTCAGCCTGAGAAAAAACACAAACAAACCTTAGTTGTGGATGTTTGCCTGTCAGTTCTGCTCCGACTATGTGCAGTCATTACTGTACTGCAGTTCTCTTACAGCTCGCAGCACCATCAGGTTTGATGTGGCTTTAAAGTAGCCATTCGTTATGGAAGTCCTTCAGTCTGACGGAGCTGAAGCGCTGTAAACAGTAAACATGTTGTTTAGGAAAGAGAGGTAGAACAACATGAAACGGCTGAGTAGCAAGTAGGTTGAATATCAAGTGCTCTAGCTTATGCAGCAGCCAGTTTAATTGCAGTTGTCAGCTGATCAAACTAAAGTTTACTTCACCTAGATTAACTATCGCTCCAGATGTTTAACATTCAGACTAACCAATTGTCGTTTTGCTTCTTTCCATTAAACACATATACGATATGTGGCCCCTAAAATGTAAGCCTTTTTATAATTAAGTTATAGTTATAGTTAAAGCCACGTCAGGCCAATCTTTATCATGCAGTGGCTGCAGATAATAACATGAAGTAATTAAGACGTGTGTCTTAACGTGTGCCTTACATGGGGAATCACCTTCATGTATTGAGATGTATTGCTATATATGTTCATTTATAACATTAGATTGCAAAATATGCCTAAATGCCTAAAATATGCTTAAAAAAATATTTCTCTTCATTGTCCTGTTCTTTAGGGATAAGAATCATGAGAGGCCCCACAATACACTAATAATAGTGTAATATAATAAAAAAACAGTAAAATACAATATATAATATAATAATACTTCTGCCTCAATATTATCCTATAGTGAATCTTAACAGTAGATGTATTCCAACATCCACCCATATATCCAACCAATCTATCCGTTATCTTCTGCTTTATCCAGTTAGTTGGGGTCATGGGGTGGGGGGCGCTGGAGCCAATTCCAGCGTCATCAGGCGAAGGCAGGGTACACCATGGACAGGTCACGCATTCCAGTCCATCGCATTGCTGTATTTCAGTAAATTGTGATTTATTATTGGACTGGATCTAAAAATAAGGCTTCTCAGGACCAGCTTGTGGACTAAGAAGTTGATTAGATTTTAGTATGTTGTTAGTCCACCAATGGGATTTTTAACAAATTCTATAAAATATTAATAATGAAATGAAATATCGTCACTTGTAGGCGGCTCGGTGCTGTAGTGGTTAGCACTGGTGCCTCACAGCAAGACCATCTGCATTCGATTCTGGGTTCTTTGTGGAGTTTGCATGTTCTCCACGTGCTTGAGTGGGTTTCCTCCAGGTACTCTGGTTTTCTCCCATAGTCCAAACACATGCATGTTAGGTTGATAGGTTACTCCAAGTTATCCGTAAGTGTGAGTGTGTGTGTGAGTGTGAGTGTGTGTTGGCCATTTGATTAATTGGTGACCTGTCCATGGTGTCCGATGAAGTTGGGGTTTGGTTCCCGCCCTCCCAAGATCCTGACCAGTGGGATACAGTGGAAGATAATAGATGGATGGATGGATGGATTGTCAGTGGTGTACTGTGTTCACCTGAAGTATTGTGATGTGATATGTTTACAAAGTTTTTGGGGAAAAAAAACCTGATACTGATTTCCTTTCTTTAAAAAACAACTGAGCTGTAAATGAGCTGGTTTCGACTAAAGCACTTGCCTTGGGGCGAGCATCTGAAAGTAGCCGATCTTGCTTAAATTGGAACATCCCTTCACACAGTGCGAGAGCGATATTTCAACATAGATTTCTTCCAAGATTGGATCGAATTCGTTCTTCTTTCCTTCTTATTAATATCTGATCTGCTGATGCTGTCCTCAAGCTGATGTAGGATCCGTGCGATCTGTGTGTGTTTCCCTGGCCTCCCTAGTGTTCCTCTCGCTCGTTCACTGCACTGGTCTGAACAGCATCTATAATGAGGGATGGAGGAGTGTTTTTGTTTTGAGCAGACACAAGACCATAGTAGACTGCTGTAAATATACGTCTGCCCACTGGCAGAAAATCGATCCTGTCCCACTTTGACCGCACTTGGCCTCTGAAAAAACTCCAGGGCGCAGACGCAGGCTCATTTGACGGGACTAATATGTGGAAGGCTGGAGAGTGCCGAATATGGGACTTTCTCCCGAGAGCGGTTAGAACAGACAGGAGCGGTCAAACTGGATTAGCACAGCGCTTTGTTATCCTTGCAAGCAATTAATCAGTGCCCTTCCTGGCTCGCCGCCATGCTCGATTCATATTGCCGTACTGATGAGTCCTTGTTGATCTGGGCTGTGATCTGCAGCCTGCCGGATGTGCGTGCATATGCTGTGTGAACAGAGAATAGGCCTCTTTATCAGTACGTGGGAGGGGAGTGGACTGTGGAGTGCATGCGTTTCAGTGTGAAGTGGGTGTGTGTTTTGGTTAGAAAGTAGGTGCTTGCACACAAGCTCAAAGCATTTGGGTGAAGATGAGCTATTTCTGAAATCATAAAACTTGTATCACGGTTGCGTTTTGTTTATGAGTGTTTGGAAAGCTCATGGTGAGAGAGCTTGCCATGTGAAACCCCCTCTCTCTGACTGGCTCTTTCATTCAGTTGCTCTGCACGTATGTTATAGAGAAAGACCTTAAAGGAGAATTCCAGGAGAAGCTATCAGTAAAAAAGATAAACAGGGTCATTCAGATTGTTCTGATGTCAAATAGTTTATTGTGAATAAAAACATACAGTTCAGATTCCTTTACTGTGCTTATGATTGGAATCAGGGGTCTCAATATCCACAACATAGATATTTTATTTGATTTTATGTTGGGATTTATTTCTTATCCAAAATCTACAGTGTAGGTTTGAACCTACATGTGTTCTAAACCTATATGAGTCAGTCTTCTAAACTAGTTCAACATCAGTGTTAAAACTCAGACTTTAGACTTTTAACTGACTCGGATTTTCGACTAAAATTCTTTCATTTTGATTGATCTTATAGCTTAATTATATATATTTTGTCACTAGCACTACAATCATAATAGCTCTAAAACTGAACGTTTTTTCTATAATTAATAAAAAGTTAATTATTCACTGAAACATTACAAGACCTATCATTCCTTCTTTCCTGCTCTAAAGCGCTGGCCCAAGCTCCGCCTGTGGACTAAAACTCTTTGACTGTGTCAGAAACTTTAAGGAGCTGTCTGGATGCTGTCTCATAAGTCAGTGCCGTAGAAGGCAACATTGTCTGCTGTGTCAGTTCTAATGATTTCTGCTGTTTTTATCCTAGCTGCGTCGCTGCTGACTCAGAGGATTATGGGATACGTAAGGCAGCCTTCTAAAAATGGCCGAATGGAGGAACCTCAGCATGCGGCGTTTTATACAAACATTAGATTCAGACATGACTGGGTGCCTTCCTACCTCAGAATCCTGTCTGAGAAAGCAGCAATTATTATGTTTCAGACACAGCAGACCTGTTTCTGTAGTGGCATGGAAAATGCGGAACAGCATTTATGCGGAACAGCATATATATATTCTTCAACATCTTAAAAAAGATATTTTAATGAACACTGCAAGATGATTATAAGTATTATTTTCACATGTTAAAATGTATAGGTTAGGGTTTGGGACCTCCCAATATGCAGTTCCCTAAACATTTACATTTAGCTTATTACAGTCTCAGTTAAGAGCTGAATGCTTTCTAAGGAGCTGTATTTTGAAGTAATTCAGTAGAATGATCAGTGTGTGTCATTCTGAAAGTAATAAAATTAGAGCAGGCCAGAATCGTTCATACACCTGTACTAATATTCACGTGTTATGTCGGGATCGTTTAGCTTTGTCTTTTGTCTTATCTTTTTTGCGTGAGCACAGATGCCTTAGGAATAATGGGAGCACTTCAAATTATCAGACAATAAGAAAAATGCTCTGTGTAAATATGCAATAAGGCTTTATGCCCTGGAGGTACGGCAGGTTCGAGGAATCATCTACATATGAGTATACTTAGCTGAGTATTACTAGGCTCTGACACTGAAAGTGGGGAGCTCAGAGCCTTAAACTTGCTTTGCTGTAATGAGTTCTGCTGAAGGAGGGGAACACGGCACTGTATCCGTCATGGGCGCTCTCAGGCAAACGATTCTGGTGCAGGGGTAAAAGAGTGTCGGGGTAAAGAAGTGTCAGGGGTAAAGGAGTGTCAGGGGGAAAGGAGTAGCACGAAAAAAGGTCATATTAGCCAACAAAAAAATAAAACAGTAAACTGCATAAACCTAAAAACAAACAATTCTTAAGTGATATACAAGTAATAGAAGTGACTCTTCAAGCATCATACCAGCACTGAAGATAGACTTCAGTCTGGCTGGTAATACCTTATTATCATCTACTGGACATATTTCCAACTGCAGTAACAGACAAGCTTGAAAGTATGGTTCATTTGGAAACGTACATATTATTGTTTTAAAGGCTTATTTTTAATTGGAGTGTTTAAGTACCTGCTCAGAAAAACAAAAGCCTGTAAAACCCATTCATTATCCATTATCTGCTGCTTAATCCCGCTAGTCGGGGGTCACGGGGGGGCTGGAATCAATCCCAGCGTCATCGGGCGAAGGCAGGGTACGCCATGGACAGCTTGCCAGTCCATCGCATGGCCAACACACACTCAAACCTACGGGTAAGTTAGAGTGAGCGATCAACCTAACATGCGTGTGTTTGGACTGTGGGAGGAAACCAGAGTACCCGAAGGAAACCCCGTTTTCGCCCAATGACGCTGGGATTGGCTTTAGCCCCCCGTGACCGGAAAATAATAGATGGATGGATGGAAAAGATGGGGAAAAGATGGCTTTCTTTCATATGTTTTACCTTATAATGTCTTCTGTGTACCTCTCCTTTATCAATGCGTTTTTAAAAAATCATTAGAGAACAAACCTTGTCACAAAACTAATGTTAGACTCTCAGGCATCAGGTAACATGTTCATAATGTCTTCTCATGGTTGCTGTGATATAGCTTGAGAGGCACATGCCTGGTTCCCATCACCGTCTTAACAATTGATTCATGTATAATTTTAGAAAGATTTGTAGAACTCCTGTTTATATATGAGCACAGTTACTAATGTTAGAAATCACATAGACATGGAAACAAGATATTTTGGCCTGCACTGTCCACCACTGTTCTCACTTCTCACAGTATCTTTTGGCATTTCTTTAGCAGTTGGCTCTTAGACAGGAAACGCCATTAACACATGCCAGCGAGACGTGCTGCAGCTTGTCACCTTTTAATGAAAGTTTTTAAGCTTGCTTATTGGTGTTAGTAAGCTTTAAAATGACCACTAAGCAGTTCAGGTTTGTACGGTTGTAATGGGGGGACTTTGAAAGCTGACTTGTAAAGTTCACTGGGACTTGGAAGTAACTGGTGGAGGAGGTCCAGCACATGTATGCTTAGTTACTTTAAGAGTTACGGCTGACCCAGAAGTGCTCAAAATGAGTCTTATCACATACTGACTCTATCCCTAGAAACTTGTAGACCAGTTACTGTACTGCAAACAATGTACCAGTTTCTGGAGGGCACTGCTCAGCCAAACGCTTTAGTACATTACCAGCCAAACGCTTTAGATCACTACCAGTCAAACATTTTAGTACACTACCAGTCAAACGTTTTAGATCATTACCAGACAAACGTTTTAGTACACTACCAGCCAAACGTTTTAGATCACTACCAGTCAAACGTTTTAGATACACTACCAGCTAAACGTTTTAGATACACTACCAGTCAAACGTTTTAGTACACTACCATTCAAACGTTTTAGATCACTACCAGACAAACATTTTAGTACACTACCATTCAAACGTTTTAGATCACTACCAGACAAACATTTTAGTACACTACCATTCAAACGTTTTAGTACACTACCATTCAAACGTTTTAGTACACTACCAGTCAAACGTTTTAGTACACTACCAGTCAAACGTTTTAGTACACTACCAGTCAAACGTTTTAGATACACTACCAGCTAAAGGTTTTAGTACACTACCAGACAAACGTTTTAGATACACTACCAGACAAAGGTTTTAGTACACTACCAGCTAAACGTTTTAGTACACTACCAGTCAAACGTTTTAGTACACTACCAGCTAAAGGTTTTAGTACACTACCAGACAAAGGTTTTAGTACACTACCAGACAAACGTTTTAGATACACTACCAGTCAAACGTTTTAGAACACTACCAGCCAAACGTTTTAGAACACTACCAGCCAAACGTTTTAGTACACAACCAGACAAACGTTTTAGATCACTACCAGACAAACGTTTTAGTACACTACCAGTCAAACGTTTTAGATCACTACCAGCCAAACGTTTTAGATCACTACCAGTCAAACGTTTTAGAACACTACCAGACAAACGTTTTAGATCACTACCAGTCAAACGTTTTAAATACACTACCAGTCAAACTACCAGTCAAACGTTTTAGTACACTACCAGACAAAGGTTTTAGTACACTACCAGCTAAACGTTTTAGTACACTACCAGCTAAACGTTTTAGTACACTACCAGTCAAACGTTTTAGTACACTACCAGTCAAACGTTTTAGTACACTACCAGCTAAAGGTTTTAGTACACTACCAGTCAAACGTTTTAGATCACTACCAGACAAAGGTTTTAGTACACTACCAGACAACGTTTTAGAACACTACCAGTCAAACGTTTTAGAACACTACCAGCCAAACGTTTTAGTACACTACCAGACAAACGTTTTAGATCACTACCAGACAAACGTTTTAGTACACTACCAGTCAAACGTTTTAGAACACTACCAGACAAACGTTTTAAATACACTACCAGTCAAACTACCAGTCAGACGTTTTAGAACACTACCAGACAAACGTTTTAGATCACTACCAGTCAAACGTTTTAGATACACTACCAGTCAAACGTTTTAGATACACTACCAGTCAAACGTTTTAGTACACTACCAGCCAAACGCTTTAGTACACTACCACTCAAACGTTTTAGTACACTACCAGCCAAACGTTTTAGTACACTACCAGTCAAATGTTTTAGATCACTACCAGCCAAACGTTTTAGTACACTACCAGTCAAACGTTTTAGATCACTACCAGTCAAACGTTTTAGATACACTACCAGTCAAACGTTTTAGATACACTACCACTCAAACGTTTTAGTACACTACCAGCCAAACGTTTTAGTACACTACCAGTCAAATGTTTTAGATCACTACCAGCCAAACGTTTTAGTACACTACCAGTCAAACGTTTTAGTACACTACCAGTCAAACGTTTTAGTACACTACCAGTCAAACGTTTTAGATACACTACCAGTCAAACGTTTTAGATCACTACCAGTCAAACGTTTTAGTACACTACCAGTCAAACGTTTTAGATCACTACCAGCCAAACGTTTTAGAACACTACCAGTCAAACGTTTTAGATCACTACCAGCCAAACGTTTTAGTACACTACCAGTCAAATGTTTTAGATCACTACCAGTCAAACGTTTTAGATACACTACCAGTCAAACGTTTTAGTACACTACCAGTCAAACGTTTTAGATACACTACCAGTCAAACGTTTTAGATCACTACCAGTCAAACGTTTTAGATCACTACCAGTCAAACGTTTTAGATCACTACCAGTCAAACGTTTTAGATACACTACCAGTCAAACGTTTTAGATACACTACCATCCAAACGTTTTAGATCACTACCAGTCAAACGTTTTAGTACACTACCAGTCAAACGTTTTAGATACACTACCAGTCAAATGTTTTAGTTCACTACCAGTCAAAAGTTTTAGATCACTACCAGTCAAAAGTTTTAGATCACTACCAGTCAAACGTTTTAGATCACTACCAGCCAAACGTTTTAGAACACTACCAGTCAAACGTTTTAGTACACTACCAGTCAAACGTTTTAGATCACTACCAGCCAAACGTTTTAGTACACTACCACAGTCAAACGTTTTAGATCACTACCAGTCAAACGTTTTAGATACACTACCAGTCAAACGTTTTGGTACACTACCAGCCAAACGTTTTAGAACACTACCAGACAAACGTTTTAGATACACTACCAGTCAAACGTTTTAGATCACTACCAGTCAAACGTTTTAGAACACTACCAGACAAATGTTTTAGATCACTACCAGACAAACGTTTTAGATCACTACCAGACAAACGCTTTAGATCACTACCAGCCAAATGTTTTAGATCACTACCAGCCAACCGTTTTAGATCACTACCAGACAAATGTTTTAGTACACTACCAGACAAACGCTTTAGATCACTACCAGCCAAACGTTTTAGATCACTACCAGCCAAACGTTTTAGATCACTACCAGCCAATTGTTTTAGATCACTACCAGCCAAATGTTTTAGATCACAACCAGACAAACGTTTTAGATCACTACCAGACAAACGTTTTAGTACACTACCCGTCAAACGTTTTAGAACACTACCAGACAAACGTTTTAGATCACTACCAGTCAAACGTTTTAGTACACTACCAGACAAAGGTTTTAGTACACTACCAGTCAAACGTTTTAGTACACTACCAGTCAAACGTTTTAGTACACTACCAGCTAAAGGTTTTAGTACACTACCAGACAAAGGTTTTAGTACACTACCAGACAACGTTTTAGAACACTACCAGTCAAACGTTTTAGAACACT